>JBBBDQ010002357.1:712500-875000 GCA_037127315.1 Ascarosepion bandense
ACTCTTGGAGATTGTAGCTATCAGAGAAACAAGAATAATGAAGGGAAGTCCACAGGCGGGAAGTGTGAGAAAAGAAACTGAAAGAGTAGAAGTTGTGGTTATACTTGGTTGTTTTCACAATGAAAGGGTGGGACCTTGTTGCTAGTCTAGTAGCTTGAGTAAATTTGCATAGTGTGAACAACAAGGAGCTAAGCTCATCAAAGCAGAATCTGTGAAAGTATTTGTAAAAATACTATATCTCATCAGTGTTGTTGGGCCACCTGGTCAGGATCGACTACATTGCAGATTTTTTTGTGGATCTTGTCAGGAACCCCAAGGGGAACAGCAGAAACACCTGACCATATATGACAGCAGTATTTAATGCATGGGTGGATGGTAGATTTGTAAATGTACATGATGGATACAGAAGAGAAGAACCTCATGGCCTGACACAGAGACCCGACCTTTCTAGCAGTAGATTTAAGGTCTTCCAAAATGAAATTTAACCAAACTGTATACAAAATTAATATTATTCTGTCCCATAATAATTGTTATATTCAGTCTGAATGTGTGGATACTAGTGTAACATTATTTATGGGACAGAGTTTGTAAACAAATGCCATATTTATCATTAGAATGTTCTCCAAAAGAGCAATACAAATGAAGAAGGACTTGTACCTATGTTTTATTGATTATACGAAGGCATTCGACAAAATTAATACTATTCTGTCCCATAATAATTGTTATATTCAGTCTGAAATGTGGATACTAGTGTAACATTATTTATGGGACAGAGTTTGTAAACAAATGCCATATTTATCATTAGAATGTTCTCCAAAAGAGCAATAAATACAAATGAAGAAGGACTTGTACCTATGTTTTATTGATTATACGAAGGCATTCGACAAAATTAATACTATTCTGTCCCATAATAATTGTTATATTCAGTCTGAAATGTGGATACTAGTGTAACATTATTTATGGGACAGAGTTTGTAAACAAATGCTTACATTTATCATTAGAATGTTCTCCAAAAGAGCAATACAAATGAAGAAGGACTTGTACCTATGTTTTATTATTTTAAGTACGAAGGCATTTAATAAAATTACTATTCTTGTCCCATAATAATTGTTATATTCAGTCTGAAATGTGGATACTAGTGTAACATTATTTATGGGACAGAGTTTGTAAACAAATGCTATATTTATCATTAGAATGTTCTCCAAAAGAGCAATACAAATGAAGAAGGACTTGTACCTATGTTTTATTGATTATACGAAGGCATTCGACAAAATTAATACTATTCTGTCCCATAATAATTGTTATATCTGGGGCCCGAAATGTGGATACTAGTGTAACATTATTTATGGGACAGAGTTTGTAAACAAATGCCATATTTATCATTAGAATGTTCTCCAAAAGAGCAATACAAATGAAGAAGGACTTGTACCTATGTTTTATTGATTATACGAAGGCATTCGACAAAATTAATATTATTCTGTCCCATAATAATTGTTATATTCAGTCTGAAATGTGGATACTAGTGTAACATTATTTATGGGACAGAGTTTGTAAACAAATGCCACATTATCATTAGAATGTTCTCCAAAAGAGCAATACAAATGAAGAAGGACTTGTACCTATGTTTTATTGATTATACGAAGGCATTCGACAAAATTAATACTATTCTGTCCCATAATAATTGTTATATTCAGTCTGAAATGTGGATACTAGTAACATTACTTGGACAGAGTTTGTAAACAAATGCCATATTTATCATTAGAATGTTCTCCAAAGAGCACAAATGAAGAAGGACTTGTACCTATGTTTTATTGATTATACGAAGGCATTCGACAAAAATTATTACTATTCTGTCCCATAATAATTGTTATATTCAGTCTGAAATGTGGATACTAGTGTAACATTATTTATGGGACAGAGTTTGTAAACAAATGCCATATTTATCATTAGAATGTTCTCCAAAAGAGCAATACAAATGAAGAAGGACTTGTACCTATGTTTTATTGATTATACGAAGGCATTCGACAAAATACAACACAAAGAATTGATAAAGATGCTCAGCAGCCTTGAAATTTTTGGGAAAGACATCAGAGTAATCCAGAATCTCTACTGGCAGCAAAACTACCTGTAAACGGAGAGGTAACAATTTCAGCAGATTGACAAATATAGAAAGAGGCGTAAGACAAGGATGTGTCTTTTCACCGGATCTGTTCAACTTGTACAGCGAGAATATTTTGAGGACCCTAGATGCTACAACAGGATTTGTCATTGGAGGCCACAACTTGAACAACATAAGGTATGCAGATGATGCAGTGCTGACTGTAGACATGGAAAGAAAACTACATGACCTTCTACAGAAGGTAGCCGTGGTCAGTGACAAAAAAGGACTACAAATAAACTGCAAGGAAACTGCAAGAAAATGCATGGTCATCAGCAATAAGAGCAACCCAAAATGCCAAAGACAGGTGGGGCATACCAGAATCAAGCAAGTACAAAAATTTAGATACCTAGGAAGTGTTCTAACAGGAGATAGAAAGTGCAACACAGAGATCCGAAGGCACATTGGCATAGCAAAGGATGCATTTCAGAAGCTGAGTAAAGTACTAAAACACAGGAAAATTCCACTAGAAACAAAGAAAAGAGTGCTAGATTGCTACATGATGTCAGTTCTTCAATACAGCAGTGAATGCTAGTGAATATCATCGAAGACATGGGAAAAACTACAATCAGCGGAAATGTGATTCTACAGAAGGATGCTGCAGATATTGTAGACCAAGCATACAAGCAACAATGAAGTGTTGGAAAGAATGGCAATGAAAAGAAAATTAATAGTGAGCATCAGGAAGAGACAACTGAAGTTTCTGAGACATGCAACGAGGAAGGAGGGCTTGGAGAACCTGATACTGACAGGCCAGATAGAAGGAAAAAGAGACAGATGAAGGCAGCGGATAACATATTTGAAGGGCCTGATCAGGTGGATGATGGAACAGGTGTTGCTAGGTGAAACAGGAAAAAACATACTAAGAGCCACCAGGGATAGGGAGATGTGGAAAACCATGATCGCCTACGTCCTGAAAGGACAGGGCACATAAAAGAAGAAGAAGAAGAAGAAACTTTCAAAATCAAATTAACCAAACTGTATATAGAAATTAATATTATATTTGTCTCATAATAATTGTTATGTTTAGAGAGTGAAATGTGAATACAAATGTAACATCTTTTATGGGTTAGGTACATTTTCCAATATAACATTAACTGATCTGTACATAAGAAATACGTCTATCTCTGTCCCATAATAAATGACACATTAAGCATATAATATGTGACAGTAAATGTAACATTATTTATGGAACAGGCTTTTTTAAAAAATATCTAGTCAGTAAGAAACTTCCAAAATCAAATTAACCAAACTGTATATAGAAATTAATATTATATTTGTCTCATAATAATTGTTATGTTTAGAGAGTGAAATGTGAATACAAATGTAACATCTTTTATGGGTTAGGTAAATTTTCCAATATAACATTAACTGATCTGTACATAAGAAATACGTCTATCTCTGTCCCATAATAACTGACACATTAAGCATATAATATGTGACAGTAAATGTAACATTATTTATGGAACAGGCTTTTTTAAAAAATATCTAGTCAGTAAGAAACTTCCAAAATCAAATTTAACCAAACAGTATTGATTCAATACTCAGTGTTTGGCTGCAATTCAAATGTCTGTCGTTTGGTGTCCACTAAATACAGAAACAAGTGAGAGGTTGTTGAAGCTTAACGCAGAATATTTGGTTATTCAATAAGTACGCAGATGTCAAACTTTATTTACACTCCTGAGGTCAGATGTATACAAATTGGAATTATATAAAGTGAATTTGTAATTTTCTCTGTTCTTTTTTTTTTTTTTTTTTTTTGTTGAACTGCTCTTTTTTGGGGAAATATTTATTCATGTTATTGACATTTGTCTCTTCAAACCAGAGCCAACTGTTTCTCATCTAATATGGGACCTTGCATAATTATTTGTGTCCCCTCCCACTTGAACCTTTCCTCATTTTGTCATTTTACAACCACAAATTTAAATGTATTTTATTAGAATTTTATCTAATATCAGTCAGTCAGTTAAGTGCCATACGTGATACATATTTGGGTGATCATGTCTCTTTCAATCCATGACCAACTAGGCTATAGAACCTAATCTGTTTCCAGATTGGACACCATTTGATCTGTTCACCTGTCAGCTTTTCCCATTTGTCTTGTGAAATGTCCAACAAATGTACTTGTGGATTTCTTCATCTTATCCTAGAATCTTTTCCTGGGTCAACTTTGCAAACAGCGGTGATTCTTCAGTTACCGGTAGAGACAAACCTTTCGCATTCTTTTCCTCAAGCATCTTCTTTATAGGTTCAATGTCATCACAACTGGTACTGTTACTTTATAGTTTCTCATCAAGGCAGGACAGAAAATATTAAATTTAGGTTATTGTCATCACTCAATCAATAAAATGCTTTACATGATACACACTTGGGCAAGAAGGTAGTTCTTCTCCATTTGGAATTTTGGTGCAATACAATCTTTCTATGCACTCTTTCTATTTGGCTTTAAACTTATTGTAAATACCTTTGTTGACCAGTTTGACTGGAATTTGAACTCAGTTCCCTGATTTCTCATTCCGAGTTTATATCCATTACACCACAATACACAAACTCAAATTAAAGGCACGCATTATATTTGGCCACAAATATGGTAATTTTTAAACACGACAAAATATACTTTGTGCAAAGCATTGTTTTGATTTCTCCCTTAGTGTTTATTTTTAGCCTTTGCTCTTCTGTTCCAGGTTTCCAGATTGGACACCATTTGATCCGTTCCCCTGTTAGCCTTTCCCATTTGTCTTGTAAAATGTCCAATAAATATGCTTGTGGATTTCTTTATCTTATCCTTGTATCTTTTCCTGGGTCAACTTTGCAAACAGCAGTGATTCTTCAGTTATCCATAGAGACAAACCTTTTGCATTCTTTTCCTCAAGCATCTTCTTTATAGGTTCAATGTCATCGCAACTGATACTGTTACGTTATAGTTTCTCATCCACACAGGACAGGAAATATTAAATTTAGGTTATTGTCATTACTCAATCATTAAAAGGCTAACATGATACACACTTGGGTGATCATGTCTCTTTTAATTCATGACTGACCAGGCAGAAAATTTTTTCCTGTAGTAGGTTTCCATTTCTTTCTGCTGTAGAATTGTTGCCGACCAAGGCTATAGAACACAATTTGGCCTGCTATTTAACTCATCGCTTGACGAGAAGATATGTATTATTCAGTCAGTTAAGTGCCATACGTGATACACGCTTGGGCGATCATGTCTCGAAAGAGACATGACTGACTGGGCATATGATTATCCCGCAGTAGGTTGCCATTGCTTTCTGCGGTAGACTGGTTGCCGACCAAGGCTATAGAACCCAATCTGTCCTGCTATTTAACCCATAACTGGAAGGAAGAGACAGATTAATACCTTTCCCAAGGGTATTTGCGCGTAAGTGAATACAATGGATTCAACTGGAATTCGAACTCAGCTCCCCGGTTTCTCGTTCCGAGCCGATATCTACTGTACCACAACGCGCATCCAATATGTATTATTACCTGTCCCAAATTCTGAATCCTTGGACCCTAATAGGTTACGAGACACACTAATTGACAACTAGTCTAAGAGAAGAAAAACTCTGAAATCAAACTAGTCTAGAGAGAGTTGGATTCTATCAGGCTGTCCAGGTGTGCCCAAGACACATCACTTCTGCTGCATCTGTACTACATGTGGTTCTCCCTACGACTCTAATGAGTTATGGGATATCTGTATCTGGATTACAGCATACACAAATGTAGAAAGGATATTTTTATCTAACCATTTATTTGGGAAAAAATTACTAAGGAATATGCAAAGCAAATTCAAAAAGATTTAACTAAGAAATTTAATAACCTGTATCTTATATATTAATAATATAATTTCCCAGAATCTACAGGTAGTTTTTGACTCAACCTGTATACTGATCTGTAGCTGGACTTTGTTGATAATTTTGATCACGTTTGACACAAGGACAATAAATGCAAGACTTACACTAATCAAGCCTCAAGATTATCTCCGAATTCCCCATGAAATGTGTATTAATATGATTCATCTAACACAAAACAACTCAAAATGCATGAAATAAAGAATAAGATAACGATGATGCCAATGTAACCAACAATAAAACATGTATTAACGAATGTACAAATATTGCTTGAGGAAGCATGCAATACAGTCGACAGTAGATAAGTAGGAGAAGAGTTTTTTCCCCATTGACTGTTAGCAAGTTAAATGTTCTTAGAAAGAAAGTCACTTGTTGAATGGAAGTTTGTTTTTTTTTGTTTTTTTTTTATAAGCGTTTCACCCCGAGCAAGGCATGTCACTGCCACTACTGCGCAGGGGGCTACGTAGAGTGGAGAAAGGATGATTAAATATAGGAAATGTCAGAGGGTGGGTGATAGGCGGGTAAGGATACTGAGAATGAGGGTTGGGTAGATGAGAGTGTTCTGAGAATAGTTGGGAGTTAGTGTGATAGGAGGTGTCTATTGACCTTACATTTAAACACCTGGAGATTGTAACTGTCGGGAAAGCAGACTTGTGGAAGGGAGTTCCACAGGCGGGAAGCGTGAGAAAATAAGCTATTGGAGTAGAATTTACGGTTACATCTTATTTGTTTAACTGTAGAAGGTTTAGATTCAAGTTGAATGTAATAAAGTCTGTTTCAAACAAAAGAAAGGGTTTTAAATATTCATGAATTGTTCATTGTGTTCTTAAGTTTAGAATAGATCAACAGGTCTTAAATTGAATGTTTAGCATAGTGACCACTGGTAATTTAAACAGTGTAAGTATGTGTCGCTATGTGCATTTTTGTTGTGTGAGCAAGATCTGGAATTCACTGATGTGGACTTCTGGAACAAATAAACCTTACTGAAGAAATAATGAACTCCTTCACCTAAAATACATTTTTACTAGGTTCCAGATGGGTTCATGGGAAAATTTCACATACACTTACCTTTGCAATAAAATATCTGATTGGTCATAAATTGACCAGTTGGATATCGTGTATTGAACCAAATATGGGAAGATGTTAGACTTATTCTCAGCTGTGATTTCAAAATTGTCTAATAATGAATGGTACAGCAATTATTTAACCTATCACTGCCAAGAAAACTGTAGTGCTTTTGTGCATGGGTGTGAACAAGTAAATGTAGTTACACACTGAATTATATATGTATGCATGCGTATACGAATGTGTAAACTTCACAGATCATTTTCATGAAGGTCGTCAACAGAAACCATGTGACCACAAATCTCAGTACAGTCTTCCTGAAAACTACAAAGGTTTTCAATGTTTCTGTTCCTAAGGATCTCTTTCAATCTTTGTATGGAACACTTTCAGTGCTGGATTTATATATAAGCTTGGTAGAAAATCTAGGGGCCTTCAGCTGTATAATATATTTGACATGTCATTTTATAAAACACTTGGTATATTCTAGTGCCTCTATCTAAATCTGACACTGGGATTAATGATGCTTTTCACTATTGTAACAACTATGGGCATTACATTTACTTTCATAACTTATTTGAGCCTCAAGCAAGATCTTGGTATTTATTATTATTTTAATTCTTTTTAAGTTCACCCTGGTGAAATACTAGATTTCTTATTTGGCATATTTCCATGTGTTCATATTCTGACCTGAATCATGTCAGCTATTAGAATTTCAAAATTCTACTCTGATTATTATTTTTCTTTACAATTTGATATTTGTTTATTATTCATTTCTATTTGTAATTTGAGGTTGGCAATCAATCAAGTTCTGATGTTATTGTATTCTAGAGAGCTTCAGATCTTTCTTAAATTTCTAATTTGTCACCTTATATCTCTTTGGGATGGTTTCCAAGTGCTCTCATTATGACAGGCATGACCTAAACCTATACAGGTCATGCCCCCAACATGTCTGAGTGGTGGAAAGCTGTTTATCCTCAACAGACAACCAAGAGATTAGAGTTATGTAAGATTTTTTCATCTGATTAGTTATAGAATGTCATTTCGTTTTTGTAGTTTTTTTCCTGAGTAACTATTAAAATTTAGAATAACCAAAATGTACTCATATGTATGTATGAAATGTGTGCATGCATGCATACATATATATTGACATTTATGTGTATGTGTGTGTGTGTGTGTATATATATATATATATATATAAGTCAGTGAGTTAAGTGCCATACATGATACATACTTGGGTGATCATGTCTCAAAAGAGACATGACTGACTGGGCAGAAGATTATTCCGCAGTAGGTTGCCATTACTTTCTGTGGTAGACTGGTTGCCAGCCAAGGCTATAGAACCCAATCTGTCCTGATATTTAACCAATAACTGGAGGGAAGAGACTGATTAATACCTTTTGCAATGGTATTTGTGCGTATGTGAATGCAAAGAATTCAACTGAAATTCGAACTAGGCACCCCAATTTTCTCATTGCAAGTTGATATCCACTGCTCCACAACACACATATATATAAGTATATATTATAAAAATGTGAAAGAACAGGTAGATTAAAATCCACTGTTCAAGCATTTATTTTATAAAGAGAGCATGATACAAAATAGAGCTTAATATTGTCATTTTTTTAAACCATTGCAATAAAAAAATTACAATGCATAAATATATATAATTAAATTGGTATATAAAGTATATAAATGTATATATTTAACATTTAAAAATTAAAAACGATGGCACATCTACAAACAGCAGTAAAAACTCAAAAGAGGAAAAATTTCCAAACGGAAATGAAAATCAGAAAAAAGCTAAAACATGAGCTCAAATAATAAGAAGAAATGTTGATGACATCCTACAAGTACAAACACCTGCAAAAACAGGAAGTATGCTCATCAGTACACGCCCACACAGATGCACACTTGAGCAACTTACACTAACAATATAACAAACTGAAAAATTAAAAAATTAACAGTAAATTGCAAAATACCCCTGAAGAGTGGATAGATAAATCTACAAAACACTTATATCAATTCTCTTAATGCTCTATCCTTGATACTGATCACTTTATTACAATGTCTGCTTTCCTTAAATGTTTTTCTATCAGTAAATTCTTATCATGTTCTTCTATCACAGACTCTCATATATCTATCTAACTATCTATCTATCTATCTATATATATATATATATATATATATATATATGTTGTAATCAAGTGAAATAACAAAACATGAGTTATAGAAATATTGTATATTTAACAATAAATACAGCTGAAAAGTATTACCTGATTAGTGCGTGTGTTGGTTGTCCAACATTCAATTCATTCTACTGTTACCCCAAGGCCTCCTCTCCTTCTAATCTTATAGTAAGTGCAAGAGTTCAACATAGACTCTTTAGAGGGAGGACACTACAGTAATATATATATATATATATATATATATATATATATATATATATATATATATATATAATGTAGTAGCAATGTGGAAAATTGTGTGACAGCAAAATAGGCTGTCAGTCAGTGGAATACTGATAAAAAGACATTTAAAGCAAGCAGACATTGTAATAAAGTGCTTTATATCAAGGATAGAGCATTAATATCAATAAAGAAAACAATTTAAAATTTCAGTGCTGAAATTAATTCTGAATTTATAACTGTTTAAATATATGGTGAGTTTCCTCTCAATATTTTATATATATATATATATATATATATATATACTTAAAATTGTGTATTTAAGCAAATTTCATTAAAATGATAGACAAGGTGTTGTGGTTAAGTTTCTTATATAATTTTTCATGTGATTTTATAATTTTTTGGCAGTAGAAAAATTATATCAAAATTGTCTGATTATATGTATGTATATATATATATATAATATCACACATTAAGTGCTGGTGTTAATAAAATAGTGCTCAATGCAATGTAACAGAGTTCTAAACTTGGCTGCAGTCACTTTACTCACCAGCATGACCTAGCTTCCCTGTCCTTCTTCTACAAATACTTTCACGGCTTCTGCTCCAATGAACTTAGCTCACTGGTGCCCACTAGGTATGAATTTACACGAGCTACTACATTAGCAACTTGGTCCCACCCTTTTACAGTGAAACCAATAAAATGTAACCGCTGTTTCTATTCTAACAGCTTCTTTTTCTCATGCTTCTCACCTGTGGAATTCTTCTCTATATACTTGCTTCCCTGATAGCTACAATCTCCAGGAATTTATATCTAAGGTCTGAAGCTCTTTTTTCCATCCACTCCAACCCCATTACAGCGGTATTCTCATCCGTCTATTACCCTATTCCTGACATTTCCTATAACTAACCACTCTTTCTCATCACTTTCCTCTATGTAACCCCCTGTGCAACAGTGGCAGTAAAACTGCCTTGCTTGTGATAAAATGATTATATAAAATAAATATTAATATATATACATATTTATCCTCACTGATAGCATGACTCAGAGTTTCATATACCATGCAATCTCCAGGTGAGTCATGAGGACAAATATGTATAAGAAATATCAAAAATGTAAAAATAGTAAAAAATGAAATACAATTAAAGACTAAAATGCACAAAAATTAATAATGACATCCTGTCAAAAAAAAAAAAAGGCAGAGATCAAATGGTAGCAATTAAAGAACAAATAATCATGATCTAAACTTATTTATAAATGAAACTTTGTCTGTGTGTGTGTGTGCATATGTGTGTGTGTGTGTCTCTGTGTGTGTATCCGTTACCTATAGACTCTGAAACAGCTGAACCGATTTTCTTGAAAATTTACACAGTTGTACTATAAGTGTCTGCGAGTGTTCTTAGCTAGGTTTTGTGTCGAGGTACTTCCGATAAATATTGAAAATTGATAATCAAAAAAATCGGGTTATAGAATGAGTGGTCCAATTTTCTTCAAATTTGATACACTCATAGACAAAGACATAAGAAAAGATATTCAGAAGTTTCAAGGTTGCAGTTCTTACAATAGTGCAGAAAATCGATAATATATATATATATATATATATAAAAGGCAAGATGTTTGTGTGCATCTGTTTATCTGTCGGTATGTTCTTTATACAAAAAAGTTTTAGCCAGTGTGATCTTATTTTGCTGTATTTTTTTTTTTTTGGTCTAATTTTTGTTCTTGTTTTGTTACTAACCAAAGTTCTCTACTTGTCGCTCTTGTAAGGCACTGCGACCATGATTGTGTAAATTGTTTTTAATTATCAAAATTTGGTTTGGTATATTAGAGTTAGGGTTTTGGTTATATGTAGGAATTCTAAGACCGGCCATGTTTGTTTTTTTTTCTCTCTTCCTCCCTTGCTAACTGGACACATGGCTTTGAGGTGTTCCCCACCTCCTCCAACTCCAATGTATTCTGCCCTCACACTACTCTCTGTTACTGCTTACTTAGAGGCAGCTTAAACTTACCAAAACTGAATGGGGAAAACAAAATGAAGACAATTTTTGAAATTTTCTTAACTTTTTTCTGTCAGTCAGCCTGCAACTGGTAAGTTTTAGCCAGTGTAATCTTATTTTGCTGTATTTTTTTTTTTTTGGTCTAATTTTTGTTCTTGTTTTGTTACTAACCAAAGTTCTCTACTTGTCGCTCTTGTAATGCACTGCAACCATGATTGTGTAAATTGTTTTTAATTATCAAATTTAGGTTTGACTTATACTAAGTTAAAACTTAGTTAACTTCAGTCACACATTTATTGTTTTTTTTTTTTTTTTAATTAGAGTAGATAGTACCTTCTATCGCCCGGTCTCACACTCCACCCACTTCTTTTTGACAGGAGTAGAGGTGATCGCCTTGTTTCTTGTTTAGGAAGGGGTTCCCGGTTGATCTCTCTCTTTTTTGGTCTTTACGTCGGTTCGGCTGGAAGCTTTTTGCAGTTGGTGAGTATGGTGGCAATGTCTCTTCATTCTGAGGGTACCGGGTTGGCAGTTTCCTGGTTGCTGCTTCCGACTGGTAGTTAGGAGCCCGAACTCTTGCGTAGCGTCTTGAGAGGCTTCTCTGATCAACAGTTGAATAATATCGGGGTTCCTCTGTGACGTCCTCTGGAACAACGTCTTCGATCTTCCTGTCGAAGACTGTTCCTCTGAGGTCTCCTCTTGGGTTAAGGCTGGCATCGATGCTTTTATCCCAGCCAGGAAATTCCAACTAAAACCAAATTCGTCCCCCTGGTTCTCACCCGCTTGCTCGGCCACCATTGCCCACTGGAACCATTTCTTCCGGCTCTATTGAAGCTGCTCGTCGAACCAAAACAGGCGCCTTTTCGCCTCAGCACAGAACAAGTGTAAAAAAGTACTGAACAAAGCTAAGAGGGCGTTTGCTACCAGAATTAGGCAACGCATAGCATCCTCTACGTTTGGTTCCAAAGATTACTGGCGTCTCTGCAAAAGCGTGCTCAGCAGGAACAAGACTTCAATACCCCCACTAATCAATGAGTTTGAAGTTCTCACCTACCCAGTGGACAAGGCTGAATGCTTTGCCCGGAGATTCTCAACCAATTCGACACTGGACTCGTCAGGAATACCTACACCAGACTTCCCACCCAGAACTAAGGCTCAACTAAATCTGCTTCCTGCTTTCCTGCCTGTTGGAAGTCCTCCTGTGTAGTTCCTATATTTAAGAATTCTGGTGAACCCTCAGACCCCGCCAATTACCGTCCTATTAGTCCCCTTCCGATCTTTGGCAAAGTTTTCAAAGCCATTATAAACGCCGAGGTGATTCAGCATCTCATGGCCAACAGGCTTCTCTCTGACAAACAGTACGGGTTTCGCTTCACCAGGTCTACTGCTGATATGCTAACGACCATTACTTAGTACATATACCGGGCACTTGACAAGAATGGTGAAGCCCGAACTGTTGCCCTGGATATCTCCAAAGCGTTCGACAGGGTCTGGCATGCTGGCCTCTTGTGCAAACTGCGGAGCTACGAGATAACTGGATATCTGTTTGACCTCATCCAGTCTTTCCTCTCTAACCGCACATTGAAGGTGGTATTAAATGGGCATGCCTCCCAAAACTACCATACGAACGCGGGCGTCCCTCAAGGTTCTATCCTAGGTCTCACGCTCTTTCTGATCTACATTAATGATCTCCCCGACACCATTAGATCCCAAGTTGGCATGTATGCCGATGACACAACAATCTATTCTCGCATCGATCAAAAACCAGGTGTGGACGACAAGGTGAACCTCGCTGCCGTACTTGAAAGGGACCTCCAATCCGTAGTGGCCTGGTAAATTTCAATGCCTCTAAAACGAAGCTGTTATCAACTAACCACCACAGACAATCGTATCTACCTCCCATTAGCATGGGACAGGCTGACCTCCCAGAGAGTAAAATACTACGCCTCCTTGGCCTTACCCTTTCGGAGGACCTCTAATGGAATGACTATATCGAATCCATTGCCAAATCTGCTGCTATGAAAGTCGGCTCTCTGTGCAGGGCCCGGAAGTTTTTCCCACCTGAATCTATTCTGCACATATACAAATCTACCATCCGCCCGTGTATAGAATATGGCTGCCATATCTGGCCGGGTGCCCCTGCTGCTCTCCTTGGGCTTCTTGACAAAATACAAAGGAGGATCTGTAACGTGGTTGATACTGACTTGGCAGACCGGCTGCAACCACTCTCTCACTGGCGTGATATGGCTTCCCTGTGCCTCTTCTACAAGTACTTTCATGGCTTCTGCTCCGATGAGCTTAGATCTCTGGTGCCGTCTAAGCATGAATTTACACGAGATACTAGATTAGCAACTACGTCCCACCCTTTTACAGTTAAACAAATAAGATGTAACCGTAAATTCTACTCCAACAGCTTCTTTTCTCGTGCTTCCCGCATGCGTAACTCCCTTCCACAAGTCTGCTTTCCCGACAGTTACAATCTCCAGGTGTTTAAATGTAGGGTCAATAGACACCTCCTATCACACTAATTCCCAATTATTCTCAGAACATTCTCATCTACCCAACCCTCATCCTCTGTATCCTTACCCGCCTATCACCCACCCTCTGACATTTCCTATATGTAATCATCCTTTCTCCACTCTATGTAGCCCCCTGCGCAGTAGTGGCAGTGACATGCCTTGCTCGGGGTGAATCGCTGATAAAAAATTTAAAAAATCCACAATTTTTATCCGATTCTCACCAAACTTCACACAAATATTCTTTAAGCTGAGTCTGAGCTCCAGGACCATGGATTAGTTTTAAAGCTTTCATTACATGTGAGCAACGCTGGACTATGCTGCTAGTATTCTATATATACATACATCTGTCCAAACCAGCACACATGAATCATGGAAAAAAAAACTTGCACCAACAGTAAGTGCATATAAAGAAAACAAATCAAGAAGTATCAGCATTCAATTGCTGATAGTCCCTGATGAATGAACAAACAGGTTCATGTATGGAAATCTAGAGTTGAGATGCTGAAAGTAACATTAATCAGCTAAGTGACAAACATTTTCTTTTTCTTTTTCTATGTGTCATGTTCTTTCAGAACATAGGCGATTATGGCTCTCCATGTCTCCTTATTCCTGGTGGCTCTTAGCACACTTTCTCTTCTTACCCAACCCAAATCATGCTCTGTCATCCACTTGCTCAGGCCCATCAAGTATATTATCCACTGCTTCCTCCTGTCTTTCTTTCCTTCTATCTGATCTGTGAGTATCAGATTCTCCAAGCCCTCTTTCCTCATTATATGTCCCAGGAACTTTAGCTGTATTTTTTGGATGCTCAGTATCAATTTCCTTTTTGTTTTCATTCTTTCCAAAATCTCATTATTGCTCACATGATTGATCCATGATATCCACAGCATCTTTTTGTAGAACCACATTTCAATTGCTTCAAATTTTTCTTTCATCTTTGATGATATTGTCCAGCATTTATTAATTCTAATTCTCTCAATCTCTTACTCTCTCTCTCTCTCTCTCTATATATATATATATATATATATATATACACACACACACACACACACACACACACACACACATATATATATATATATATATATATATATATATATATATATATATATAAATTATCATAAAAATGTCTTTGGCCATTTTGAATTATTATAAATTTATTATAATTACCAGATCACAAATGTATATTTCCTGTTGAAACCATATTTATAGCATATTATGATATTCTGTAACAAGCATTTTGAATGAGGGCAGTGGAAGATGTATAAATACTTGCCAAAAATATTATGTAATAGTTTTTCCTTACCTCATATAAAGAAAAAATATAAATATGAATAGCCAATTACTGATACAACTTGACGTGGGAATGGAGTGATTGCTAGAGAGTCCATCTAGGAAACTCTGGACTTGGGATGTTAAAGGTTACATCTGTCAGCTAAATGAAAAACCTTTACTTGTATTAATTCTAATTAATAATATATAGTATGTATGTATGTATGTATGTAAGCATGCATGTATGTATGTATGTATGCATGTATGTATGCATGTATGCATGTCTGTATATATGCATGTATGTAAGCATGCATGTATGTATGTATGTATGCATGTATGTATGTATGTATGCATGTATGTATATATGCATGTATGTATGTATGCATGTATGTATGTATGTATGTATGTATATGGATGTGGGTTGTAGTGCGATGGATGTCAGCTTCAAATGAGAAATCCGAGATCCAAGTTTGAATTCCAGTTGGATTTGTTATATTCACTTACATGCAAATATCCTTGGAAAAGACATTCTTTTCCAGATGTGGGCTGAACAGAAGCACAGTATGAGTTCAGTTGCCTTAGTTGGTAACCAGTCTACTGCAAAAAAATAGCAACCTACTGCAGGAAATTCTTCCACCTAGTGACTTATGGCCATATCATGTTGAATACACCGGTTCTTGCTCGATCACCAAAGTTATGCAATGTTGAGCCTGGTCAGTACTTAGATGGGTGACCGCTTGGGAATACCAGGTGCTGCAAGCATTTACTGATGGATGTGCATTGTGGTGCAGTGGATATCGGCTCGGAAAGAGAAATCGGTCGAGCCGAGTTTGGATTCCAGTTGAATACCCTGCATTCACTTAAGCACTGGTACCCTTGGGAACAGCATTAATCCATCTCTTCCCTCCAGTTATGGGTTAAATAACAGGGTAAGACTTGGAAACCCTGCCCTTAAAAACAAATCCCAATGAATCTTGGTACTCGAAAAGAAAAAAGCATTACTAGACACAAAATTTATATAAAAAAAAAAAACAACAATAAATTGTTGAAAGAAAAAGGTATTACCACCAATAAATAAATAAAATTTAGTTGGCAATAAATGACCCACTGAGGTTGATATGCCATGAAACAAAACCAACCAAAAAAATCTTCTATCTAGTCAGTCATGGATCAATAGAGACACGATCTCTCAAGCATGTATCATGTATACTGTATATATACATATATCAAATTAATTGATGTATAGGCCATCCCAATTTTTTAAAAGAAATAATGTATTTCATACTATTTTTAGTATTTATTGCCAAGTGGATAATTCTAAATGAAAATAGAATTGTTCTTTGTTAATACTTCACAATAACATGTGCATCAAATGAACTGTTCAGGTGTCCAGTTTTTGAGATCTTTTCCCCATGTTAGTCTCTTCTTCTTATTGGCTGGCCAAAGCAAAGGCTTCCTGGCTGCCTTGTAAAATTTTGCAAAGTAATAATAACAAAAGAACCATTCTATTTTCATTTAGAATTATCCACTTGACAATAAATACTAAAAATAGTATGGAATATATCATTTTTTTTAAAACTAGGGTGGCCTAACAATTATGGCCGGTAGTGTATATACAGTACCAAACAAGAGTCTTTAACCATTTAAACTGCTGTAAAGTTCTAATAATTGTCATCTCATAAAGGGATGTTTTTCCTTATACTATCTACAGATGAAACTTCAATCATATTATAGCCTTTTACACTGTTAGAATGTAAATATTGTTTTTACAAGAGAATTTATTTTTTTCTCTATATGTAGAGTAAATTCTGACATGGAATTGCTTCATACTTTCCTTACTAGAAAACATCCAGAAAGTTTCCAAAGAATGCAGGACATAAAAGTTGAAAATGGTTATGGAATATGAGCCAGTGAGCAGAAGCTAAAGATCTAAGAACATTAAGAAGCAACATTTCATTAATCGTCTCAAAGTTTCAAGACACTTGAAATGTTTCAGATTGACCAACCACTGATTGCCCTCTCAAAATGCAGTGAAGTAATGTACAGAAAATAATCAGGGCATTAAAAATTCAATCAAAGAACACTGCAAGGCATGAGATGGATGAATGCAACTTGTTCAAATTGATGTCAGTAGCAATCGGTAAATATAAATACAAGAATATTGAATAAGTTTTTGTATTTCACCTAAGAAACTAGCATTAAATAAAAATTAATTGAAGGCAAGATTAAGTTGGTAAAATAATTATAAACTATTGGATGTAGATATTCAGAATAACATCAATTTCAGCGATGAGAATTTCAAGGAAAATGAAACAAAATGGATAAACAGAATGATGATAATAAAAAATAATAAAATAAAAAATAAACATTTTCCCATGATGCTAACTGCAAAGGATTTTTGTCATCTGTGAAATTTTATGGTTTCTCTTGTCACTTTCCAATACACAGCATTCAGACATATTTTGCTAGACCATCAATGATGAAGTAAGTACAACCTTTACTTTGGTTGTTCCAACCCAGCACAAAGCTGACTTGAACTTGATTTTAACCATTCTTATCATTACTTAGCATAATTTACTTCAGGACCAGAAAAAGAAAATGGACATACCCAATAGACATTGAAAACTTTAGTTTCTTACATTTTCTTTAAAAAAAAAAAGAATAGATAGTCCATTTTAAAAACCCAAGTTCTGTTTCTTGTTTAATTGATGCTAACTCGGAGGAAAGTGATTCATTGTGTCTTTTCAGCTGACATGAAGTGGAAAGACTATATTGAATCCATTGCTAGGTCAACTGCTAAGGAAGTTGTTTCACTGTATCATGCAAAACAATTATTCTCTCCAGAATCTATCTTACATATCTATAGGTTTACCATTCATCCATGCTTAGAAAATTGCTGCCATGTATGGTCCAATGCACCTGATAATTACCTTGAGCATTAAATAAAAATCAATTGAAGGCAAGATTAAGTTGGTAAAATAATTATAAACTATTGGATGTAGATATTCAGAATAACATCAATTTCAGCAATGAGAATTTCAGGGAAAATGAAACAAAATGGATAAATAAAATGATAATAATAAAAACATAAAAAAGAAATACATTTTCCCATGATGCTAAGAGTTGTGGTGATACCAACTGAGCAAAAGTGAGGGACCGAATGTTTGCACTTTCACGAACAAAAAGCAAATGACCAAAAGAGAATGAACTCTCCACTATAAACTGGAAAAGAATGGATAACCCGTTATAAAGAAACCAGAAATATGATTACCCCACTTGGTTTCATCAAATGCAATTAGTTGTCAATTTTGAAGTTTATAAAAAAGAAAACATTTCCTACCTTACTCTCTTTGGCTTGGTATTGTATATACATACATACATACATACATACATATGTGGATCGGGGTTGCAGGTTCAAATCCTGCCGAATGACACACATTTTCATAACAGAAATTTATCGGAAATAATCAGGCTGGTAGAAATAGATATATATACTGTTTGATTATAAACAGAATATCTACTTAAATATGAGTATTGAAGTATTGATAAAAAATAATGTTCAAACAAATAATTTCAAATTGTCGGTTGTTTATGACTATTTCATTAATCTTCGTTAATTTCCATAATACTTATATACTTAACTGCTTGTATTCGACATGGCTAGCTAATCCCCATTGCTGACACCTGCTCAGGCACACTTGTGTTTGTTCAACACCCACTGAGCCCAACTATGCTGAGCAGACTTTAGTTATAGTTTTTGGGAAAGAGCACGTTATCTAGTATGAACAACAGCTTGAACAAAGCCAGAATGCTCAAACCGTCGGTCACGATGACTTGTGACTTCAAGCTAGCTCAACCATCGACGGTTCCCCAAAGAGAGATGTCTATCTGATTTCACTCACAAGGCTTGGGTCAACTTGTGGTATGGTGCCACATTATAACATCAAGAAGTCACTTTCCTGACAAATCAATCATGGTGAGATTTGAACCCCACCTTCATGGTCAGAAAGCAAATGTTCTAACTACTTGGCCACATGTCTATACTATATAAAAATGCATACATGCATACACATATATATATATATATTAAATATAATGGCTGGCAAATTGTATTTAAGGACACCTGTCTACCAGGGTGGCTAGCTAATACCCATTGCAGATGCCTGCTCAAGCACATTTGTATTCGTTTAACACCCATGGAGCCCACCTGTGGTTTATACTTCAACTATGCTGAGCAGACCTTAGTTACAGTTTCTGGGAGAGAGAGCACACTATCTAGCATGAACAACAGTCTGAACAAAGCCAGTATGCTCAACCCTCATTCACAATGCCTTGCCCAACCATTGATGGCTACTCAAAGAGAGCCATCTACCAAATTTCAGTCACAAAGATGAGGCCAACTTGTGGTATGGTTTTCAGACACTTTCCAAAGTTGCCTCCTCCAGACTGATGGCATCATGAAGTCACATTCCTGACAATTCAACCATGGTAAGATTCAAACCCAGGCTTCATTCTAAGAAAGCCAATGTTCTAACCACTTAATCATGCACACATACTATATATACATACATACATATATACAATATATTATTAAATAGAAATTCTTACAGTCCTGGTTATGACAAAGAACTGTATCCAGCAGCAATATCTCTGATTGGAAGGTTGTGAGGAGCATAGAACCACCTTTTAATTGCTGTTTTTTTCCAGGTTCCCCTTGTAAGAGTACTGGCTCTGGGCAAATAGTTTATCCCCAAACTTGGGTCAAAACACGATGAAAGTATCAAAATATACTTTTATAGTAAATAATCCAGGAATACATTTTTGAAGGAAAGTAAAATATTACCAGCAATAAATTTTTGGGGAAAACAATAACTACCAGCAATACATTAAATAACCCACTGAGGTGTTGATATGCTATAAAATAAGCCAAATCAAACCAGAAATACTTACTGTAGTGTAGGGATCAGCATCTATCAGTTGTGTCTCTGTTCTTGGGCGGAGTGCAGCTTGGTTGTGTATCTGTCCAAGGTCAGATGCAATTCTGAGAAAAATAAAATACTGATTGGTGCCTGATCCTGGGGAAAAATGCCTGAATCTGAACTTCCTCCTATTAACATAGAGGTGTGGGTGTGGATTGTTGTCACCACTGTGTGGATTGTGGCCACCGCAAATAATGGTTGCGGAGGACAGGCAGTTTTTATCTCTTACTTGTGTGTACGCGGTAGATATCCCCACATTAAAAAACTGAGCTTATGTCACAACTTGCCCTAGTAGGGGTCAGGGTAAATAAACTTACTCTCTTTACACAAAGATGTAGAACTATGTGGTAATTATGTTCCCACTGGGAAATTTTAGTTTCCCCTGTGCATTAAGAACTCAATTCTCTTTCCTCTTTCAGATGATAGCATTTAGACATGCCTGGCAGCCCTACTTGAGCTCAACCATTTTAACCATTGTTATTCAGGCGGATGTGCATTGTGGAGCAGTGGATATTGGCTCGGAACAAGTAATCGGTGAGCTAAGTTCGAATTTCAGTTGAATTCCTTGTGCATTCACTTATGAAAGATATTTGTTGTGGGTTAAATAACAGAACAGATTGGGTTCTATAGCCTTGGCTTGCAACTAGTCTACAGAGGAAATTAATGGCAATCTATTGCAGGATAATCTTCTGTACAGTTAGTCATGTTTCAAAAGACACGTATGGCACTTAACCGACTGACTGATTCTAATGTACTTCTGAATTTAAAAAGAAAATGGACATACCCAAGAGATAGAGAACTTTTTTTGCACTATTTCTTCTTCTTCTATGTGCCTTGTCCCTTCAGGACATAGGCAGTCATGGCTTTCCATGTCTTCCTATCCCTTGTAGCTCTTAGCATGCTTTCTCCTGTTACCTACCCAAACCCCGATCTGCATCCACCTGCTCAGACCCTTCAAATATGTTATCTGCTGCTTTCCTCTGTCTCTCTTTCCCGCTATCTGACCTGTGAGTATCAGATTCTCTAAACCTTCTTTCCTCATTACATGTCCCAAGAACTTCAGCTGTTTCTTCCTGATGCTCTGTATTAATTTCCTTTTTAGTTTCATACTTTCTAAAACCTCATCATTGCTTGCATGCTCAGTTTATGGTATTCACAGCATTCCTCTGTAGATCCACATTTCAGCTGTTTCAAGTTTTTCTTTCATCTTTGATGTTACTGTCCAGCATTCACTGAAGGACAAACATCACATAGCAATCCAGTACTCTCTTCTTTGTTTTTACAGTCTCCATAATAGAAACACAAGTTTTTGCAGGCTTCCATCTTCATTGTTTTCATATCAAAATGCATCCATATAAAATACCACACAATCTTTGTATATTTTATATACCAAGTTAGAGCTGCATTCTAATAAGGCATACAAAAGGGTGGAAATAAATAGATTTAATGAAAGAAAACAGTAGATTTTTGTGTTAAGAATCACCTTTGGGGATATGAAAGAAGAGTTTTTTGAAGAAAGTTGTTTAAATTTGGCAGTGCTAAATACATCCAGTTGCTGAAGGACCATTTGATACCAGTTTTTATGTAGGTAAGATTTTTCTGTATAAAAGAAACTTTATGTCTAAGACTGCATGCTATACTACTGAGTCTGGTTGATGAAGAAATAATTGCATTGAAAGATTCTTCTTCTTCTATGTGCACTGTCCCTTCAGGACGTAGGCGATCATGGCTCTCCACATCTCCCTATCCCTTGTGGCTCTTAGTATGTTTGCTCCTGTTGCTCCTGGCAACCCCTGTTCCGTCATCCACCTGATCAGACCCTGCAAATATGTTATCCGCTGCCTTCCTCTGTCTCTCCTTCCTTCTATCTGTTCAGTCAGTATCAGGTTCTCCAGGCTCTCCTTCCTCATTGCATGTCCCAGGAACTTCAGTTGTCTCTTCCTGATGCTCAGCATCAATTTCCTTTTTGTTGCCATTCTTTCTAACACCTCGTCGTTGCTTGTATGCTCAGTCCACGATATCCGTAGCATCCTTCTGTAGAACCACATTTCGGCCGCTTCCAGTTTTGTCCTCATTTTCGATGATATTGTCCAAGCCAGCTTAAAGTTATTAACTTAAATATCAAAGAGGATATGGGCAGTTAACTAAAGATAATGTGCAATCTTGAAGAATTATGGAATCTCAGCCATGAGCAATGGTATTTCAATGCCGTGAAGATTGTAGAGGATTTCTATGCTTCTCTGCCTTGGGGATTGGATGCAATTATTTCAGTTAAGGGAAGCCATGTGCAGTCACTTCCTGAAATGAACATTATTTATGCAATATTCATTAAACAATTTTTCTTTTATAATACATTGCACTTAGTTTCATGAAGTATTGGAAAAATTTTACATGGTCATTTTTGGGTGTACTTTTACACCCACTCTCCCTTATTCAGAACATCTCTCATAGAATATCTGTAATATTATCAGAGAATTCTACTACATAGAACTTTAACCTTGTTAAAAAAGTTATAAATATTCCCTGATGAACTAAAAAAAGAAATATATATTTGCATTTTATTTGTGCTATTTACATTGCTCGGACTATTCTCCTCATATTTGTTGCCATATTCACAATGTTTCAGCCATTGTATGCTCTGGTCTTCTTCATGATCAGCCTATATTTCTGAAATGAGGTACTGTAATTATTTATACTATTTACAGTGTTCAGACTGTCATCCTCATCTTTGTTGTCATATTCACAACATTTCAATCTTGGTACACTCCAGCCTTCTTCAGGTGACTGGAATGATATCATAAGTATGTTAAGTTAATACAGTCTTCTGTTTAACTAAACCGAGTACATAATCATTAAGTTAAAAATCACAAATACTAAAAATCTGAAGTGCACAAATTTTAATAAGGAAGAGATAATGATCAATTTTGAAAATAAAAATATTCTGAAATAAGCATTTTTTTAAAGACATGTATATACATAAAAATGCATATATCTGTGTGTTTTTGTGTCTCCATTCTAACAAACCCTACTCCTCTGAAAGCCTTAGTGCGATTTCAGACAAAATTGGGTTACTTGTCAATCATGACATGACAGTTTGATGTACACAAAAATTTTCTGAATCAGTTTACAAGGTATGGCAGAAATCTCCAAAACACTTAGATTCAATGAACTCTTCTCCTCCAAGACGACTTATGCGAATTCAACCAAAATCAGATAACTTGAAGATCAAGGTCCAAACCTTTGATGTACACAAAAACTTTTTGAATCAGTGTACAGTATTCCTAAAAATTCAGAGACAAACATAATTTCAAGTAGTCATTTGAGCACTTTTATGCATTTCTCCAAAACGCTTCACTCAAACTCAATCAAAATCAAATCACTGGTAGATAAAGTTCTGATGCTTTGATATAGGAGCAAAAAATTTCAATTGATACACAGGGTGAAGCAAAATTAATGGAAAATATTGCTTTTTGCAATCATTTATTTCAAGAAAATGCTTAGTTGTATTCCAACAAAAATTGGGTCTTTTTGTAACTTCTACCTTATCATATACCATAAAAATTTCAATTTTTCTACAAGGTGCCAAATCTCTCCAGCATTGCAGAAACAATGCATCTGCTTCTTCTGTGTCACAATGTCATCACATCACATTACCAGCTCCCTTAAAGCCCGCCCATCTGCCCCTGTTCTTCCAATTGTACATACATCATTTTCATTTATTGGCAAAATTAACGAAGCATGAATCCTGTTTTACAAATACAACAAAAATCAATACTTACTTTGCATTCTTAACTTACGTGTCACAACAACTTCATACTGGTGCTATTTCAATATACACTTGACCTTACCATTTCAGCATAACTTCTAAAATATCCCAAGTAATGCTGGTCTATGCAGCTAGTTAGATAATATATTAGAACTAGCAGTATAGCCCAGCATTGCTTGGGTGTACTGAAAGCTTTTAATGGTCTTGGAGCTCAGACTCTTTGGACATTAGTATGAAAGACTAAAAAGCAATAGTTGTTTCCAGTTAAAGCGAAACCATAGACTGAAAGAAAAATGAATGGATGTAAGTCAAATTTTGATTTCCTGATATCGATATCAAATAAGTTTTTTTTGTCATAAACTAAATTTTAAAGGCTAAATAAGTTCTCTGAGTAAATGGTATCATGGCTGAGACTACGAACTACAATTATACCTACTTAAAGCCAAACCCGAAGCAAAAACTAAAATAAAAGGGCTGAAAAAAATGTAGACATACAGGCAGATAAAAAACACACACAAAAATATCTTGCCTTTTATATATATATATATATATTATCGATTTTCTGCTCTATTGCAAGAACTGCAACCTTGAAGCTTCTAAATATCATTTCTTATGTCTTTGTCTATGACTGTATCAAATTTGATTAAAATCGGACCACTCCTTCTAAAACTCGATTTTTTTATTATCAATTTTTGATATTTACTGGGGGTACCTCGACACAAAACCTAGCTAAGAACACTCGCAGATGCTTTTAGTACAACTGAGTAAATTTTCAAGAAAATCGGTTCAGCCTTTTCAGAGTCTACAGGTAATGGACACACACACACACACAGACACACACACACACATACACATGCACACACTGACAAAGTTCCATTTTTAAATAAGTTTAGATGTACTTGTGTGAAACTTGTGTTTTATGTTCTTTAGAAACTTTTTGAAAGTTAAGTCTTATATTTGATAAACATACTCTCAGTTCTAATTATATAGCAGGAACATTGGTCTATATAGCAATATTCAAAGCATGGATGATTTGGAGACGTAAGCAGTGACGTTATGCCAGAGATTGAAGATTTTATGTACTCTGATTTTTCTTTTGAATACACTTTTCTGTAAGAAGCATAGGAAAAGAACTTTCTTAAAGGTAGATAATTTCTGCTGATCTTTACAGATCTATAGTTTTGAAGACTCAAGTTTGGAAAGAAACATAAACTGGTTGGATTTCTTAGCTCTTTTATAAAATCATATGTTTTAATATTAACAAGACAGAAATAGAGCTCCCAAAGCAAGTTAGATTAGGTTAGAGATTTGTTTAATGGTACATCAACCTCTGTGGGTTATTTAATGTCAAAAGGTAGGGTTTTAAGGTATTTTTTTTAATGTTCAGTATTAGTGAGAAGGTTGATTTAGTCAGATTTTGATGAATTTTTTTTCTATTTTTGTATTTAAAAATGTATTACTGGTAATTTTTTTTCTTCAAAAATGTACTATGGCAATAATTTTTTTCCTTCAAAAATATATTGTGGTAATGATTTTTTTCTTCAAAAATGTATATTTTTCTATAAAAGTCTCTCTCTCTCTCTCTCTCTCTATATATATATATATATATATATAAACTGGTATTTGTATACTTTCATAGTGTTTTGACCCCAGTTTTGGGGTTAACTATTTGCCCATAGTTGGGACTCTAACAGGTGCTACCACTCTGGGTCAGGCTGAACCTGGGAACAACAGCAATTAAGAGGCGGTTACATGCTCCTCACAGTCTCCCAATCAGAGGCTTTGATGCAGTTTATCGTCATAATCAGGACTTCCCAAGGCAAACAACTGAATGATGTTTGGTTTTCCAATGTAGATCAAACAGTCTCTTTTGACTTCATCCAAAACTCATTGTCAATATACACGCATGTATTTCTGAACCAATCAGAAAATAATTGCTCAGATTTATCTAAAAAAGAAAAACATTTCTGGTGTTGATGCCAGCATATAAATATGTTGTATTGCAAACATTCCCAGTCAATTCACCTTTACAGTAGATTGATGACATTTTGTTCTGCCATTTGCAATTATAATCACTTCACTTTATCATTCCTATCGGCTGCAGTGCAATCATACAGTTCTTGCCTACGTGTGAGGGTTTGCAGGTTTGAACCCAGCTGGGTCATATTAAAGATTTTAAAAATATTACTTGATGGTTCTCTGCTAAACACTCAGCAACAAAGAGAATGATCGAGAGTAAGTGGAGAAATCCAGGGATAAGAGTCACCCCTACCTCATGGTAGTAACAAAAGAAAAGGGAACAATCAAGTCACCCTCGACAAAGCAGTTGACTGTCTTAAATTTAAATTACACTTTATTGCATAATCTCAGAGATCCTTGCATTCTTCTTGCCCAAAACAATCTTTTCAAGTGTCAGCACTGGTATTCCAGTCTCCTCTCTGATTTAGTCTTCCAGTTTCTTGGGTGGTCTACAGTAAGATGTTTTATAAAGAGAATTGTCTTTACACAAAGTCTCATTCTATTATACTGTAGTGAAAAAGCAAATTTAAAAGTTAAAATTCAAATCTGACTCATTGATTTTGTTACAAAAAAAGAAGAAAAAAATAAAAACAAATTTTCTGGAAACTTTGCACTCAAAACTCACAAAATTTCATACCTCAATGTGAAATGTTTTTTGGCAAATGGCAAACTAGGAAATATCTAAAAAAAATAAAAAATTCAAATAATCTTTAATTATAAAAAAAAAGAAAAAATATCAAATTTCTTTTATGGACCCTTTTTGTGAGCCGACTCAATGATTGTTGTCCAATGGGAAGCTCAGAATTGGGTGTGAATTCCAAAATGACCTGTTTAGAGCCCCAGAAAACAAAATAAAAGGATGAGACAAGGAGACGGTCTCAGTAGAGAAAATACGAGCATAATTAACACGTCCCTTGACAAACATCAAGTGATCATATTATTGTTGCCTCTCTTTCTCCCTCATCTTCTTTTTCTTCACCATTCACCAATCTATTTAATAACTGAAGGGTACCTGAAAGACTGAGTGGAGACTTCAAAGACACTCCTAACAAACAAACACTCACACATACATATGAAAATATTCTCTTTCAGCAATTACTACTAATGAACATTATAACAACCTTGTACCAACCAAAAGACATTACTTTTATTTGTAAAAACCTTAATTGATATATATATATATATATATATATATATAATTGTTGTTTCTATATACAATTTGATTTTCTTGTTTTGTACCCCTCTACTAACAAGGCCAAATCAAACTAATCTGTTTCAACACATACACTTCACTATAACTGATAACCCACCAGAATATAACCTTGTCTGACTTTGTTGTTACCTGGTTAGGGATCAGAAATAAAATGCAAAGATAAACTAGAGTTAAACAAATGTATTAACAAAAGAACAGTAGTCCAAACAGATAAAAAAAATGAGAAGATCACCAGTGTGACTGTATTGGTCTGGCTGTCAGAGCTATCTGCTAAAATAGACCTTTCTCTGCTCAGCAGAAACTGCTGCTTATTTATAGTTTGGGAGAGTTTATGTGTGGCATGGGTAAATTATGTATCAACTCTGCATGAGTCTTAATATTTTTTTTTTGATTTACAATGATAAGGTTGGTGATTTTTCTTTTGCTTTTTAAACTGCACTGTTCCAGGGCCGCTTGTGATATTGGTATGTTAGCAGTATCATAAATGACATCCATTACTTCTTTTTCCTCAGGGGGACAGATGTCAGCATCATTCGACAGGCATTTCTAGATTTTATTTAAATGCCTTTTATGAGTAAACTGAGGACTTTTAAATATGTAGTCCACATTTTCTACACTTTTTCTAGTTGTACCTATTTCCCAGAAAGATTTATTATCCTGAAACATCTGAAAAAAACTTTCTCTCCTGGTTGGTAGCATTTTGTAGGTACCATGTTTGTTCATCAAGGCTTTGTTTGTTTGGGAAGTAGCTTGTTGAACACAAACCTGATTTTACATGCAAACATTACCTCAGCTGGGGAGAATGATGATGGTGTGTTGTCATTGGATGTGATTCTATACACCTGAAGGAACTGTTGTAATCTGATGTCAAGACTTCCCTTACTTTGATGAATGTTTCTTGGCATTCAGGTGTCCAGTCCCAGTTCTTATCTTTTTACAAAAGTTTTTTAAAGGAGCATAAAAGTTTTGCATATTCGGTATAAACACCTGGTAATAGTTTGCCAATCCTAAGAAATTTTGTAGGGTAGAGACATTTTCAGGAGCTGGCATTTCCTTGATTTCTGTAGCTCATTCTGAATTTGGTTTTATGCCCTCTTTACTGATAATGTATCACAAGTATTTAATCCTCTCTATAAAAATGTTGCATTTGGATTCTTCCAATTTTAACCTGTACTCTTGAATTCTTGAGAAGACTTTATGAACATCTTTCTGATGCTTTTCTACATTTCGACTGATCATTAATATGTTGTTCAAATATGCAACTGCAAAGTCAAAATCACTCAGTATAGTATCCATCTTTTGGTGGAAAATTGCTGATGCAACATTTACCCTGAACGGTAGACATTCGAACTTGTACAACCCATGAGGGGGGCGCTGAAACAAAGTAACTTCCTCCACCGGTATTTGAAGATACCTGTCACTGAGGTCGATTTTGGAAAAGATTTTCTCTCCATTTAGTTTTGTGAAAATTTCTTCCAGTCCAGGTAAAAGATACTGATAATCTTTGAGTGCTGCATTAGGCCCCATCAAGAAATTCTTTTATGTGGCTTCTTTTCAAGATCTTGGAAACCATTCTCTACAATTTCCTGTCTTTGCTGCTCTTAATAAATTTATTTTTTTAAAATATTACATTTACACAAGCTTGCTAGGTATGTTATGTATTGCTTTAACCTGTCACTTTTCTTTCAGTCTGTCCTGTGAGTATCAAACTTTCCAAGCCCTCTTTCCTTATTATGTGCCCTATAAATTTCAAATTTTTTTTTCTGATGTTAAGTGTTAGTATCTTTTATGTTTCAATATTCTTTAAATCTTTGTCTTCATGTTTGTTCCATGATGTTCTCAGCATCATTCTGTAGAACCACATTTCTGTTGCTTCAGGTCTCTTCTTCATCTGTGAGGAGCTTGTCCAGCATTCACTGCCATAAAGGGTTATGCAGAGAAAAATATTCTCATCATAAAAATAAACAAATAAAACTGAAAAGAATTGAATCTGCTAAGAAAACTGAATCTATGGTCATTAGTAAAAAGAGGAGCCCAAAATGCCAATTACAGATTAGGGTTAGTCAAATCAAGCAGAAATTTAAGTGCTTGGGAAGTGTTCTAACAGAATACAGGAAGTGTGACATTGAGATTCAAAGTCATACTGAGATGGCAAAAAAGCATTCCAAAGCTAAGCAGAGTATTGAGAGAGGAAAATTTAATTGGAAGCAAAGAAAAGTACTGAATTGTTAAGTGATATCTGTCCACCTATATGGCAGCAAATGCTGAAAAATCTCCTTGAAGATGAAGGAGAGACTTGAAGCAACAGATATTTAGTTCTACAGAGGGATGCTGAGGATGCAGTGGACTGAGCATGTGAGCAATTATAAGATTTTGGAGAAAATAGAAACATAAAGGAAACTTATACTCAACATCAGCTGAAGTTTCCTGAACTCACAATGAGAAAGAATGGCTTGGTGAATCTAGTTGGTTTGGGAGAAATAACAAGACAAAACATCAAGAGCAACAAGGAACAGAAAGATGTGGTGGGCCATTTTGTGTACATCATGAAGAGAGATGTCACATAAAGAAGAATAACTAATGCAACAATTTCTAGAAAATGAGTTGGTTCGCTTTCATTCACCAACAACCATCTTTGGATAAAATGTATTTTGCACACATCCACAAACCCAGAACATTATTACATACTAATAAAACTCTTATTTTGGAGGGTTTTTTTTCAGATTCTTGATTCTTGATATCAGTTTATTCCTTCTATTAATAAATGTTGTTTTGTTTTATTCTTGCTGAATTACTAAACTACTCTTATCATTTCATTCATTCATTTTAAATAACTTACATTCATACCTATCAAGAGAAATCTCACACAAAAAATGCCATCACCAATCAGATTAAAGATTAAGGAGTCATTATACAAGATTAGAATTAATAGATTCAGGGTTTAAAGCAATAAATATGATTCATTTAAACTTAATTAGAAAGAAAGAAAGAAAGAAAGAAAGAAAGAAAGAAAGAAAGAAAGAAAGAAAGAAAGAAAAAGAGTGAAGGAGAAAATTTCAACAGTTATTTAGAAAGAAAGAAAGAAAGAAAGAAAGAAAGAAAAGTGAAGGAGAAAATTTAAACAGTTATTTAGAAAGAAAGAAAGAAAGAAAGAAAGAAAGAAAGAAAGAAAGAAAGAAAGAAAGAAAGAAAGAAGTGGGAATGTATTAAAAAGAAAGAAAGAAAGAAGTGGGAATGTATTAAAAAGAAAGAAAGAAAGAAAGAAAGAAAGAAAGTGAGAATGTATTAAAAAGAAAGAAAGAAAGAAAGTGAGAATGTATTAAAAAGAAAAAAAAGAAAGAAGTGGGAATGTATTAAAAAGAAAGAAAGAAAGAATGTATTAAAAAGAAAGAAAGAAAGAAAAAAGAAAGAAAGAAGTGGGAATGTATTAAAAAGAAAGAAAGAAAGAAAGAAAGAAAATGAGAATGTATTAAAAAGAAAGAAAGAAAGAAAGAAGTGGGAATGTATTAAAAAGAAAGAAAGAAAGAAAGAAAGTGAGAATGTATTAAAAAGAAAGAAAGAAAGAAGTGGGAATGTATTAAAAAGAAAGAAAGAAAGAAAGAATGTATTAAAAAGAAAGAAAGAAAGAAAAAAAGAAAGAAGTGGGAATGTATTAAAAAGAAAAAGAAAGAAAGAAAGAAAGACAGAAAGAAAGAAAGAAAATGAGAATGTATTAAAAAGAAAGAAAGAAAGAAAGAAAGAAGTGGGAATGTATTAAAAAGAAAGAAAGAAAGAAAGAAAGAAGTGGGAATGTATTAAAAAGAAAGAAAGAAAGAAAGAAAGACAGAAAGAAAGAAAATGAGAATGTATTAAAAAGAAAGAAAGAAAGAAAGAAAGAAGTGGGAATGTATTAAAAAGAAAGAAAGAAAGAAAGAAAGTGAGAATGTATTAAAAAGAAAGAAAGAAAGAAAATGAGAATGTATTAAAAAGAAAGAAAGAAAGAAAAAAGAAAGAAAGAAAGAAGTGGGAATGTATTAAAAAGAAAGAAAGATAGAAAGAAAGAAAGAAAGACAGAAAGAAAGAAAGAAAGAAAATGAGAATGTATTAAAAAGAAAAAAGAAAAAAAGAAAGAAGAATGGGAATGTATTAAAAAGAAAGAAAGAAAGAAAGAAAGAAAGAAAGTGAGAATGTATTAAAAAGAAAGAAAGAAAGAAGTGGGAATGTATTAAAAAGAAAGAAAGAAAGAAAGAATGTATTAAAAAGAAAGAAAGAAAGAAAGAAGTGGGAATGTATTAAAAAGAAAGAAACAATATATCAGAAAAAAGAAGTAAGAATGTATTGTAAATAAAGAAACAAACAATATATTAAAAGCTAATGAAAAAACAAAGAAAGAATATGTGGGTGACATTAAGTATTAAGAAAAATGTTTGACAGTTATTTAGAAAGACTGAAAGAAAGAAAGAAAATATAAAAAAAATAGTGAAAGAATAGATCAGAAAGAAAGAATGCATGGAAGATATTAATGATTGAAAAAGAAAAGTTTGAGAGTTGATTAGAAAAATGAAAGAAGGATAGAAGTAGGAATGTACTGTAAATAAAGAAACAAAAAATATAAAAAATAAAAATAAAAAATAAAGAAAGAATTTGCAGATGATATTAAATAGTAATAAAGAAAAATTTAATGGTTAATTAGAAAGAAAGAATGAAAGTAAGAAAGAAGTAGGAATGTATTAAAAAGAAATAAAGAAACAATATACAAGAAAGAATTAGTGGGTGATATCAAATAGTAACAAAGAAAAATTTGACAGTTAATTAGAAAGAAAGAAAGCATAAAAAAAAGAAAGTGAGTGTGGGTGATATTAAAAAGTAAGAATGAAAATTTGCAAAGTTTTCAAGAAAAAAAAAACAAAGTAAAAAGAAAATCAGTCAGAACAAATGTTGGAAGATATTAAAAAGACAGTTTGGTGATATTAAGAAAGAAAGAAAAGAACAAAGAAAAGGAGAAAATTTTTCGGAGCATAAGATCAGCCTTTCTGACTGTCTTTTTTGTTCATTTTATGATTTTTTCTCTGTATACATGGCGCCGTGTTCCATAACTCAGATAAGATGAGATTTTCCCTAATAAAGAATTTTTGTTTTCAAGATTTATACTACTAATCTCTACCCGACCCATTGACACCCCATTTTCATTTTGTGATGCATAAATCAAACTAAATAGGACACATTTCAGCAAGATAAAAAGCCATCAATTAAACAACCGAGAACATCTTTGATATTTGGCAAGACTGGCACTGATTTTAAATAAATGAGCCAAACCAGAAATACGTTGATCATAAGCTTAAATATTAGTCACTCTGAAGTTGGAATATCTTTATTACCTTTCTCTGATAAAGTCTATAGACTGTGGTTATTGGCCATAAAATCAGAAATGATTTTGGCAGAAATTGGTTGTAAGTGCAGCTTTGGGTATAAACACTGAATTGGAAGAGATAAAAAAAAACAAAGCCTTGAAGCAAATGTGCCAAGAATATTTCTTGTCAGGATTATAATCAAAGACAATTGTTGTGACGAATAAATCCCTGATAATAATGCCTGGATACAACCCCAAGTTTATTGGGGGTTAGTGCTAAGTCATGTGTGCTCAAATGAACTAGGTCAACAGCTATTGATGAGGAAGAAAAACTGCAATTATTACTATTTAAATATCTTTAATATTTAAGTAGGATAAAATAAACCAACAGAAAGAAGAGTTTGCTAACAATGTGCATCTGTGGACTTAGCTTAAGATATAAGGTGTCCATGTATCGTGTTAATAGTTCTTGTTGAAGAAAATGGTTCCTTTTGTAAGTCCATGATAGCATTAATTTCTCTTAAGGTCATTAGCACAGTTCTTCAATAGCTTGATGCTTCTATCAAGAGTGAAGAAAGCAGCTTTTGCTTGCTGTAGCATGAGTAACTTTTTAACCTAGTAGATGAAAGCACTGATTTATAAATTAATGACATAGAAATTGTGAGTTCAATCTATGGGCTGGGTAGTGGAAATAACTGAGCAGAAGTAAAAACAGGAACTAGATGAGATATCCTTAGACTTAATCAGTAGAACAAGAACTGTCTACTCCCATTTATTAAATAAAGGATTTAGTTCAGAATTCTTTGTAGGATACCCGGATCAATATGCATCTGATAAAGGACAGTAGTTTGAGTTTGAGTTTGAGTTTTGTTTAACTATATCAAATTAAATCATATTAAAATATCAAACTCTGTGGGTTATTTAATGCCAAAAATGTGGAGTTTTAAGGTATTTTCTTTTATGTTCAGTTATGGTTGATTTAGTCAGATTTTGATGAAAATTTTGTTTTTATTCTTTTTTATTTTAGAAAACTAAAAATGTCTTCTAGTTTTGTATTCAAAAACATTTTGCTGAGAATTTTTTTTCTTCAAAAATGTATTATGGTAATAATGTTTTCTTCAAAAATGCATTGTTGGCAATATTTTTCTTTCAAAAATGTATATTTTTCTATAAAAGTCTATTGTCATGGATATATTTCTACAAAAGTCCACTTTTATACCATTATAGTGCTTCGATCTCAGCTTGAGGGCCAACCACTTGCCCATAGCTGGGACCCTAACAGGTGCTAACACTCTGAGTCAGTGTGGACTCACCAACAACAGCAATTAAGAGGTAATTCCATGCTCTTCACAACCTCTCAATCAGAGGCCTTGCTGCCAGATGCAGTTTACCATCATGCCCAGAACCGAGAGTAGTTTGAATGTTAATAGATAATGTTTGTCTTAGTGTATCTATTGATTTGTTTGGAGTAGAATGATTAAAAATATAGAAAAAATAGAATGAAGTTGAAGTGGTCTGTTAGGGATTCACCAGACAAATAAATGTTCAGACTCTGGAATAAATTAGATTTAGTCTCTATTAGCCATTGGTTGTGAGTTCCATTCTCGTGCTGGGTAATACATAAGTATATAGAACAATCACAAATGATTCTTTGGATTTCATGTTTGTAGAGCTGGTGTCACATGACCCTTAAAGGGGTAGTGGTTGGTACTTTCTTTAGCCATTCCATATCCCCATTTTCTTCTGTACTTGATGAAGTTAACTTTCTGATTTTAAATTCAGGATTTTCTGAAATTCACAAAGCTATGTTTTTATTCCCAATGTAAAAAATGCTCATGAGATATCGAAAAGAATGGCTTCATTACATCATAGCATACAAAAATCTTATATTGTTTATGAAATTATTTGATCATGCACCATGTGATTATCCTGTGCATGCAATGTCATTTCGTTTATATCTATATAAAAAGACATGTAAGCACTGAGTTGTCATGATCTTGACAGTGGTTGGTCAAAAATGTTTAATAGAAGAAGCACAAGAATGAGCATAAATGTTTCATAAATCCATCTCTTCCCTCCAGTTATGGGTTAAATAACAGGACAGATTGGGTTCTGTAGCCTTGGTTGGCAGCCAGTCTACTGCAAAAAGCAATGGCAACTTACTGCGGGATAATCTTCTGCCCAGTCAGTCATGTCTCTTTTGAGACATGATCACTCAAACGTGTATCACGTATGGCACTTAACTGACTGACTGACTGTTGATGCCAATCTCCAGTGGGAATGAATATTTATTACTGTACATTTTTTTTTTTTAATCATATCACCTCAAGCAAGGCGGTAATGCCACTGATGTGCAGGGGGCTATGTAAGAGTGAAAAGATTGGAAAAGAGAAAGCCGGAAACTACATCCTAAGCAGGGAACAAGTGATGAGCCTCTTCACCTGTTCAATAGACGTGGGTGGAGTGTGAACCGGGCGATAGTTTAGTCTATCTACTACAACTGAAAAAAAAAAAAGAAAAGAGTGAGAAGATTGGAAAAGAGAAAGCCAGAAATCACATCCTAAACAGGGAACAAGGGATGAGCCTCTTCACCTGTTCAATAGACGTGGGTGGAGTGTGAACCGGGCGATAGTTTAGTCTATCTACTCCAATTGAAAAAAAAGAAGAAAAAAAGAAAATTATTGGCAGATTCACTTGATCATCTCGTCAACACAAACAATTGCTTTTAATATAATGGAGTGTATGCAGTACACTCTTGTGCTTCTGAAATATCTGCGAATATGTAAATTGCGTAGTAAACTATTTATATCAAATAATTACTTAAAATTAAAAAAAAACATTCAACATTTACTAATACCCATTTTTTCCACAAAAATTATAATTGTACTGTTTTCCATATGTATTTTTTATTTTATTTTATTTGTTATGAAAAATAAATAACATTATACTTGTGGGTGGGCCCCTTTTGTCTCCTGGCAAGCAATATTTTTATACCCAGTTTACCACTGGCTGTTAACTGCCATTAGATATTGTTCTGTTATGTTGGTGGGTGAATTTGTAAAACTTCTAAAACTAGCTAAACACTTCAGTACTAACATCACAACATAATTTAGACACCTTAAGCTATATATAAAGCTAACAACAGACATCAATCAATTAAACGATAGCCAACCATAAAGCCGTCCTAAAAATTCCTAATGTCAGCAAACAGAATAAGTTCCAAACCACACACCCAAAAAGAACCCCCACACAAACACACAAAACTGACCACTCCACACACTGCTCTCTTAGAAATTCTAACCAAAAGATATACCCGACCGATAAAACATACATTCCCACAGATAATACCATTACTAAACAATTTCACACTTACACACCAGGTTCTTCAAAAGCCTAACGGTCAAAATGAAAGACACGTTCCCTTTATTATCAATGACCCCAACCAGCCCCACAACAACAACAAACCAAATATAAACAGAGGATGATTCCAAACTCTTACTCTTTCCTTCTCCCGGTGATATGTTGGAGTGCCAACATTGAAACAAACATATGATTGTTGAGAAGAGGACATATATAGAAAAAATTATGTACATGTTCTAAAACATAATTTATAATAAATATTCACAGCTCTATACATCATATATCGAGCACTATTTTAAATTAATGTTTTGGACGGGAAAAAATTTTTTCTTTTTTCTCCTCGTTCTATACTCACTTGGATATATATATATAATAAAATGGCTTATTCTATTCATATTAATTGGAAATGTTGGCTCAGAAAACTATTCCTTAGGATACAGGTGAATTTAATTTTATTTAAAGATTTACTGAATATGCTTTTCATTTTTGTTTTATAATAAGTCTTTCTTCTTATTTAATTCAACAATTTATTAGCGTTTCCATTATACATAATTTATACTGAAAGTGAAAATGCATGCATTTAAACATTGATATATTGTTTTTCACTTGTAAAGAAGTTCCTTAACTGGGCTGAACTGATTTATTAACATTATGCCCTAATTAACCGGATCAGATTACTTTCTTCTCTTGCAGAAATCTGGTTTACAGAATGTACTATACAAACGTTAATAAAATAATTTCAGCACATGGGCCTAAAGGTGGCTAGGGTGAAGATGGTCAACACTTTCTATCCTAAACCTAACTAGTCAGATTCATGACCTAATCATTAATTACAATATGCTCATTGACCACAAAACCTCATTCATCAGCTTACAATCCTACATAAACCATAATATCATATATTTGAAGGGAGACCTCAAAAGGGGAAAACCCATGAAATAAAAATTTTGTTTTATATACATTTTTTTATTCACAATTTTTTGTTGCTTTTTTTTTACAAAATATATCTAAAAATATATATTATGAAATTGAAATGGGGAGGGGAGGAATACCCAGAACAAGCTAAAATGTATAACAATACATACAAATTAAAAATAACAAGCGTTAGTAAGACACGTCCACTACTCGAAACTAAGAGTGGCTGCTGTATTCTGCCAATAAGCAGAATCAAGAACCACACTACTGCAGAAAGCAATGGCAACCTACTGCGGGATAATCTTCTGCCCAGTCAGTCATGTCTCTTTTGAGGCATGATCGATCAAGCATGTTTCACATATGGCACTTAACTGACTGAATGAAATGGGAAAATCAAAAATTGATCTAATCAAGATGGAAATAAAGAGGAGAAAAATAAACTGGGGAGGCTGGGAATGTTGATATGAATCGTAACAAAAGAGAATGCCAAAGAACAGGCTAGAAATGACAATTACTCACATTAACTAGGTAAACAAAAAGAGTCTGTTCTAACCAGGGAAGGCTTCACAGGAAACTGCTCTATTGTGACAAAAGGAAATTAAAAAGAAGAACTTAAGGCTGGATCATTTCACACAAAACAGCCTCCCAATATTTAGCTACTTATTGCTAAAATCTGTCCATGGCAAAAACTTTTTATCAGATATGATCTTCTTCTTGTGCTAATGCTCAGAGAATTTAATCAGATGCTGATAAGAATAGCATTCATACTGCAAGCTTTCTTCCATTTGTGATGTCTAAATCACCATTCTTGCTATGGCTAGCAGTGTTAGAAACAGCATTTGTTTCACCCTGGAAAACACCCTGGTGACACATTATCAGATGTGTATGCAAGATTGATAAACACAGGATGCTCAGAAGTGATATGAGTTGTCAACACATCAACATGGTTCCAAAAAAGTGCACAATGGTAGAAGACATGCAAAGATGTTTCTTCCAAACCAAGTTCACCTTGATGAAAGTCAAACAGATCTGCCCATCTCTCCCATGAAAGTCATGTCATTGAAAGATAGCATTTTCTGAATCAATTGACAGGTTAGCAAAGATTTGGGGTTAGAAAGGTAATTTGCAGTTGCAGAAAAGTCCAGCCTGGTAACCAGTCTAAATAAATAGACTAAAGTTGTAAGAAGGGGCCAGAAAGCAGTTGCCCTCACACACACACACACACACACACACACACACACATACCTCAGCAAAATGTCCCACCAAAGAAGGTGTCATTATCAGACAAAAAGAGACCTTCCCCTTAGAAGCAACAACAGTGGGAGATGCAGCAGCAACAGTGGGAACTGTTAGAGTCACCTCAACCTATACTGAAGAAATGCCTCTACTTTGTTCATCTTCACTAAAAAGAGGGAGGGAAGATGAGGAGGAAGGGGAAAAATTATAAAAAAATATAAATGAAAGCAGATTGAAGCTGAGCAGAAAGGACTCTGGTTGCTGCCAAGACCCAATCTGCCCCTGTTTTGCCTGTGAAAGTTCAGCAACTGGCACAAGACTAGGCAATGAGTCTTTCTGCTACCCTTCTTAGAACTTCAACTACATTATTCCCCAAACTCTCACCCAACCCTACCCAAGCAAAAGAAAAAAAAGAAAAGAAATACCAGGTGGCCTAGCAGGCTCTTGCAAGGGATCTTTCCTTATATAGGTCAGTTTCTGAAATATCCTTGGTATACAGAAGGTCTGTCAAGTACCCCAACAACTTCCCAAACATGCCCGGGGCAATAAGCCTAATAAGAAATACTGGTGGCAACCATGAAAGTATGGGATCAGTTAGAGGGGGTAAAACATGAGAGATACATAATCAAATGACAAAAAGGTCAGCATGTGTCAGGAGCCAAAACAAGATCAGATACATCATATAATCAAATGAAAAAAAGGTCAGAATGTGTCAGAAGTCAATACAAGATGAGATATCATATAAACAAATAACAAAAAAGGTTAGCATGTGTCAGGTGCTAAAACAAGATCAGAGAAATCATATAATTAAATGACATAATATTTGGCACCAGACAAAATGAGAGTTGTCATATAATTCAAGAACAAAAACAGTCAACATAACTAAGGAACCAGACCAAGATGAGAGATATCATATAATCAAATGACAAAAAAGGTTAGCATGTGTCAGAAGCCAATACGATATAAAAGATACTGTATAATCAAATGACAAAAACAGTCAAAATATACAAGGGGCCAGACCAAAATGTGAGATATCATATAATGAAATAACAAAAACATTAAAAATACATAAGGGGCCAGACCAAGATGAAAGATATCTTATAATTGAAAGACAAAAACAATCAACCTACATCAGGGGCAACGCCAAGATGAGAGATATTTTATAATTAAATCACAAAGATGGTCAACATACATGAGACGCTAGAACCAGATGAGAGATATCTTATAATTAAATGAGAAAAATGGTCAACATACATCAGGGGCCAGACCAAGATGAGAGATATCTTATAATTAAATGACAAAAATAGTCAACATACATCAGGGGCCAGACCAAGATGAGATATATCTTATAATTAAATCACAAAAATGGTCAACATATATCAGGGGCCAGACCAAGATGAGAGATATCATATAATGAAATGATAAAAATGGTGAACATACGTCAGGGGCCAGATGAAGATGAGAGATAACTTATTATGAAATGGCAAAAATGGTCAACATACATGATGGGCCAGACGAAGATGAGATATATCTTATAATGAAATGACAAAAATCGTCAACATACATCAGGGGCTAGACCAAGATGAGAGATATCTTATAATTAATTCACAAAAATGGTCAACATACATCAGGAGCCAGAACAAGATGAGAGATATCTTATAATTAAATGAGAAAAATGGTCAACATATATCAGGGGCCAGACCAAGATGAGACATATCTTATAATGAAATGACAAAACTGGTGGACATACATCAGAGGCCAGAGCAAGATGAGAGATATCTTATAATGAAATGAAAATAACATTCAACATACATCAGCGGCCAGACCAAGATGAGAGATATCTTATAATTAAATGACAAAAATGGTCAAATTACATCAGGGGCTAGACCAAGATGAGAGATATCATATAAAAATTAATGATAATAATGGTCAACATACAAAAGGGGCCGGACCAAAAAGAGAGATATCTTATAATTAAATGACAAAAATGGCCAACATACATCAGAGGCCAGACCAAGATGAGAGATATCTTATAATGAAATAATTAAATGGTCAACAAACATCAGTTGCCAGACCAAGATGAGAGATATCTTATAATTAAATGAGAAAAATGGTCAACATACATAAGTGGCCAGAACCAGATGAGAGATATCTTATAATTAAATGAGAAAAATGGTCAACATACATCAGGGGCTAGACCAAGATGAGAGATATCTTATAATTAATTCACAAAAATGGTCAACATACATCAGGAGCCAGAACAAGATGAGAGATATCTTATAATTAAATGACAAAAATGGTCAACATATATCAGGGGCCAGACCAAGATGAGACATATCTTATAATGAAATGACAAAACTGGTGGACATACATCAGGGGCCAGAGCAAGATGAGAGATATCTTATAATGAAATGAAAATAACATTCAACATACATCAGCGGCCAGACCAAGATGAGAGATATCTTATAATTAAATGAGAAAAATGGTCAAATTACATCAGGGGCTAGATCAAGAGGAGAGATAACTTATAATGAAATGACAAAAATGGTCAACAAACATCAGTTGCCAGACCAAGATGAGAGATATCTTATAATTAAATGACAAAAATGGTCAAATTACATCAGGGGCTAGATCAAGAGGAGAGATATCTTATAATGAAATGACAAAAATGGTCAACAAACATCAGTTGCCAGACCAAGATGAGAGATATCTTATAATTAAATGAGAAAAATGGTCAACATACATAAGTGGCCAGACCCAGATGAGAGATATCTTATAATTAAATGAGAAAAATGGTCAACATACATAAGGGGCCAGACCAAGATGAGATATATCTCATAATTAAATGACAAAAATTGTCAACATACATCAAGAGCCAGATCAAGATGAGAGATATCTTATAATGAAATGACAATATTCATTAACATACATCAGGGGCCGGACCAAGATGAGAGATTTCTAATAATTAAATGAAAAAATTCATCAACATACATCAGGGGCCAGACTAAGATGAGAGATAACTTATAATTAAATGACAAAAATGGTCAACATACATAAGGGGCTAGACCAAGATGAGAGATATCTTATAATTAAATCACAAAAATTGTCAACATACATCAAGGGCCAGATCAAGATGAGAGATATCCTATAATTAAATGACAAAAATCATCAACGTACATCAAGGGCTAGACCAAGCTGAGAGATATCTTATAATGAAATGACAAAAATCGTCAACATATATCAGGGGCTAGACCAAGATGAATGATATCTTATAATTAAATCACAAAAATGGTCAACATACATCAGGAGCCAGAACAAGATGTGATATATTTTATAATTACATGACGAAAACCATCAACATACCTCAGGGGCCAGACCAAGATGAGAGATATCTTATAATGAAATGGCAATAACAATCAACATACATCAGGGGCTAGACCAAGATGAGAGATAAATAACAATTAAATGTTAAATGGTCAACACACATCACAGGCTAGACCCAGATGCTAGATATCTTATTATGAAATGACAAGAATGGGCAACATGCATCAGGGTCTAGTCAAGATGAGTGATATCTTATAATGAAATGACAAAAATAGTCAAATTACATCAGGGGCCAGACCAAGATGAGAGATATCATATTATTAAATGACAAAAATGGTCAACATACATCAGGGGCCAGACCAAGATGAGAGATATCTTTTAATGAAATGACAATAACATTCAACATACATCTGGGGCTAGACCAAGATGAGAGATACATGACAATGAAATGACAAATCGTCAAAATATATCAGAGGCTAGATCCAGATGAGAGATATCTTTTAATAAAATGACAAATTGGTCAACATTTGTCAAGTGCTAGACCAAGATGAAAGATATCTTATAATGAAATGACAAAATTGGTCAAAATACATCAGGGGCTAGACCAAGACGAGAGATATCTGATAATGAAATGACAAAAATCTTCAACATACATCAGGGGCTAGACCAAGATGTGAGATATCATATAATAATTAAATGACAAAAATGCTCAACATACATCAGGCGCCAGACCAAGATGAGAGATATCTTATAATTAAATGACAAAAATGATCAACATACATCAGGGGCCAGACCAAGATGAGAGATATCTTATAATTAAATGACAAAAATGATCAACATACATCAGGGGCCAGACCAAGATGAGAGATATCTTATAAATAAATGACAAAAATGGTCAACATACCTCAGGGGGCCAGACCAAGATGAGAGATACATGACAATTAAATGACAAATGGTCAACATACATCAGAGGCTAGACCCAGATGAAAGATATCTTATAATGAAAGGACAAATATGGTCAACATGCATCAGGTGCTAGACCAAGATGAAAGACATCTTACAATGAAATTCCACAAATGGTCAAAATACATCAGGGGCCAGACCAAGATCAGAGATATCTTATAATTAAATGACGAAAATGGTCAAAATACATCGGGGGCTAGACCAAGACGAGAGATATCTTAAAATGAAATTACAAAAATCCTCAACATACGTCATTGGCTAGACCAAGATGACAGATATCATATAAGAATTAAATGACAAAAATGGTCAACATACATCAGGGGCCAAACCAAGATGAGAGATATCTTATAATTAAATGACAAAAATGCGCAACATACACCAGAGGCTAGACCAGATGAGTGATATCTCTCAATTAAATGACAAAAATGGTCGACATACATCAGGGGCCAGAGTAAGATGAGAGATACCTTATAATGAAATTACAGAAATCCTCGACATACACCAAAGTCCAGACCAAGCTGAGTGATATCTTATAATTAAATGACAAAAATGGTCAACATACATCAGGTGCTAGCCCAAGATGAGAGATATTTTATAATTAAATGACAAAAATGATCAACATAAACAAGAGGCTAGACCCAGATGAGAGATATCTTATAATTAAATGACAAAAATCATCAATATACATCAGGGGCTAAACCCAGATGAGAGATATCATATAATTAAATGATAAAAATGGTCAACATACATCAGGGGCTAGACAAAGATGAGAGATATCTTATAATTAAATGACAAAAATGGCCAACATGCATCAGGAGCCAGACGAAGGTGAGAGATATAATTAAATGACAAAAATGGTCAACATACACCAGAGGCTAGACCAGATGAGTGATATCTTATAATTAAATGACTAAAATGGTCTACATACATCAGGGGCCAAACCAAGATGAGAGATAATTTATAATTAAAAGACAAAAATGGTCAACATACATCAGGGGCTAGACCAAGATGAGAGATAGTCTATGAAACACAAGTGCATATCTTTCTGCATCTGTATTAGCCTCTCTGATAGCATTCTAATCATAAATATTGTGTTCCTTGTTTCAGTGTTCTTGACAAATCTGCAGTGTTCTTGTCCTATCTCTGGCCCGATTCTGCACTATTCTGCACACTTTACATCAGAATTCATATAATCTGTTTTTTTATGTGTCTCAATGAGCTGATCGTTTGTTGTAGTTCAAATTTCTTTGCTCCTGGCTTTCTAGGCAGTTCTATGAAAATCTCTCTGCTTAGGTCTTCCAGTATATCCTCACTGTTGTAGATCTTGTTTATTATTTCAGTAATCCTGTCTATGACAAAGCAGTCTAATGAATCCAGGCAAGGATTTTATTTCTCTCAGAACTGTTTAGCCAAATAGATCTGGTGAGAAAACACATCTGGCAGTTCTATGAAAATCTCTCTGCTTAGGTCTTCCAGTATATCCTCACTGTTGTAGATCCTGTTTATTATTTCAGTAATCCTGTCTATGACAAAGCAGTCTAATGAATCCAGGCAAGGATTTTATTTCTCTCAGAACTGTTTAGCCAAATAGATCCGGTGAGAAAACACATCTGGCAGTTCTATGAAAATCTCTCTGCTTAGGTCTTCCAGTATATCCTCACTGTTGTAGATCTTGTTTATTATTTCAGTAATCCTGTCTATGCCAAAGCAGTCTAACGAATCCAGGCAAGGATTTTATTTCTCTCAGAACTGTTTAGCCGAATAGATCCGGTGAGAAAACACATCCTTGTCTTACGCACCTTTCTATTTTTGTATACTTGCTGAAGTCATTTCCTGTCCATATGCAATCAGTTTGCTGCCAATATAGGTTCTTGATTAACCTAATATCTTTCCAAAAATGTTAAGGTTGCCAAGCATCTCGAACAAGTCTTTGTGGAGTACTTTGTCAAATGCCTTTGCACAGTCTATAAATTACAGATAAAGTTCTTTCTGTATTTGTATTTCTCTTTCTGATAGCCTTCTTAACATGAATATCACATTCCATGTTCTCTTATCTTCAACGAACCCATTCTGTTCTTGTCCTATCTATGGCCCAATTCTGCTGTTTGCTATGTTCATCAGAATCTGGACAATGAGTTTTGTTATGTGGCTCATTAAGCTGATTGTTTGGTGGAGTTCACATTCCTTTGTACTTGGCTTCTTAGATAGTACTATGAAAACTGATCTGCTTAGGTTTTCCAGTATATCGCTGCTGTTGATGTCCTTTATTATTTCAGTGATCCTGTTTATGCTAAAGCAGTCTAAGACTGCCAGCATCTCTATTACTACATCATCTGGTCCTGTTGCTTTGTTTCTGTTCAATTTGGCCAGTGCAGCTTCCACTTTGGTTTTTAATATTTCTGGTCGATCAGCATTTCTGTGTACTATTGGTGTCTCTCTTTTGCTGTGGAAAAGATCTAAAGTGGTGAGCAGAATGATCAGAACGATGTTAAGAAAAAGTTTAAATATTAAATAACTTTTTATTTTAAAGCTTCAAAGAACATTTTATCAAGGAAAAATAAGGATATAAAAGTAAATGATATAATTTAAAAATATAAAGTTCATTAAACTTATTTTGATAAAGTTATAAGAATAATTATATATCATTAAAAATATAGATGATCAAAAACATCAGAACAATTAAATAAATCTATAAATCTTAATAATCTTTGAAGTTTCATCCTTATATAACTGGGAGATTCTTGCTTCCACAATCGGCACTTGGAGAAGTTTTGCAATGAACCACTGCACTCCTGTTTATAGTTGTATAGTCGAGGATATATATGACTGAATTTGTAATAATTCTTTTAATTTTACGATATGTCTTATTTTACAGTATCAATATAATTATATAATTCATAAATTTGAAATGAGCTTACTATTATGATTTATGATAATGAAATGAACATAGATATATTTTTTTTCAATTAAGAGTTCATATCATATAGCAAAATTATATATATGTATGTATATATACATGCACACATGCATTTTTGCTATAAGATATGTACTACGATTGAAAAAATGATATATGCATGTGTGTATATATATATATATATATATAAATATCATTTTTTAATAAGATATGTGCTATGATTGGAAAAAAATATGTGTATGTATATATATGCAAACACACACACACACACAAATATATATATATATATATATGACATAATGATGATCCACATATACTGTCTTAATATGTATAGGAAAAACTACTAAAAAGTTGTAAGTTTAAAAATGTATTTTTTTGACAGTATTTATTTATTTCTATTATTATATATATATATATATTTGATATTTCAGACCGGCCTCAACTTTTCATCAGAAACAAATGATTTTAAAATTTAAACTAGAAGCGTCCGTCGTGAGGAGCGTCTGTTGTGAGGAGCGTCCGTCGTGAGGAGCGTCCGTTGTGAGGAGCGTCCGTCGTGAGGAGCATCCGTCGTGAGGAGCGTCCATCATGAGGACCGTCTGTCGCAAGATGTTTACATCACGTCACGTAGAAAGTGAGAGAGTTTTTGGATATTTTTAAACATAAACCTAACTGTAATAATACTTTTAAATGTTGTTTTAAAGAAAATATTCTAGTTTAAATTTTAAAATCATTTGTTTCTGATGAAAGGCCAAGGCCGGTCTGAAATATCAAATATATATATATAATAATAGAAATAAATAAATACTGTCAAAAAAATACATTTTTAAACTTACAACTTTTTAGTAGTTTTTTCTATATATATATATATATATATATATATATATATATATAAGTACGCTCTTTTCTTTGCTGCATATTTTCACTTACCCTCCACCTTAGCCCTATCAATCTCTGCTCTTGAACTTCCTCTTCACCATCTCTCATCACCATCCAATCACCCCCACTTACCCTCCATCTCAGCCATTGTTTCTCTCACTTCCTACTCCCAGTAACACTACACACCTACCCAATACACTTAGAACAAGATGCATTTGCCTACATAAGCAGTATCTTGCCTGCTCGTACATCACCTTTTGCTTTGCCCGGACAGCCATTATCCTGGCAAACCATCCCCAAACCCAGCCAATTCCAAGCCATTTTAATTCCTTCTTGTTTTCCCATCTTGTTTGGTTCACCAACCCCAACCACATCATGGCATATTATACCACAGAATAGATTATACAATCTGATAGATTCCCTAGACATCTGTTTCAAAAGAGATGATCTTGAAGATGGCAGAAGCCCAGCACAACTACCTTAACTCGATATTTTCTGATCATTATCCAAGCTTTGCTTATATATTGAAGTTTACCATAAAGACATTTGCATTCACACATTTTGCAGAATGATCAATCCCTGTTGCAGGCACCTGCACAAACACATTTATACTATTTACATTATTTGAACTATTGTCCTCATCTTTACTGCCATGTTTATGTTTTGCTCTGGCCTTCTTCAGGTGCTAAGAATTTTGAACCAAACTCCTTATTACAATTACTGGCGTATATAATATAGATCATACAATGGCTGAAATATTGTAATGTGGTGATATCGAGCAAAGGCTATGGACTGGATGTTTGCGCTTTCACGACCAAAAAGCAAATGACCAAAAGTTATCACTGCGTCACCGGCTCCGCGCAGATGTTCCGGCTGAAAACTAAAAATTAATTAAATATTAAATTTCCAGTTCGCAAGCCTACGCAAATTTTATTTATCAGCCAATGGGAAGCTCAGAACCAAATACAAGGGTGAAATCCCAAATGAGCTGCTGTGATCCAAAAAGAAGATATAAAAAGTGGATACAGAAAGCAGTGACAGGCAGACCAACTGGAGGAGAAGAGAGTAATTAGTATCCCCTTGACCTAAGTCAAGTGGCTTACTATCCTAGCCTCTCTTCCCTCTCGTCTTATCTTTTGCTGTCTCAAAAACTACTTACTGGCCTAAGGAGCAAATACATCAAAGACATTCTTTAATTACACACTCCCAAATTCCTAAGCATTAATTCTCTTTCAGCATTTTATTGCCATGAACATTTTGAACTTGTACTTCATGTATTAGTTCAATTGTAAAAACATTAATTGATATGTGTATATATATAATGTTATTTTTCTACTCAAATTGTCTTTCTTGATTTGTAATCATTTTATGACTTATAGTGGGCTATCTACAACAAGGCCAAATTTGGTTAATCTGCAACAGTATACAATTACCCTTCACTAGAACGGACTCTCCACTACTAACAGAAAAGAATAGATAAGCAACCCACTATAGTAAACATGGCAGTAAAGATGAGAACAATAGTCTAAATAATGTAAATAGTATAAATACTACCTAATTTCAGAAGTATAGAAAAATACTGAAGCAAATTTATGTTTGTTCAACATCCGCAGAACCCACTTCAGGTTTATATAAAAACTATGTCGAGTAGACTTTCTGGGAGAGGGCGCATTATCTGTCATGATCCACAGTCTGAACCAGGTCAGCATGCTCAAAACCTCGGTCACGATTACTTGCAATTTTATGCTAGCACAACCACCGATAACTCCCAAATAGTTTCCTCTACCCAATTTCAATTACAAGGCTTAGGTCAATGCATAGCATGGTTTCCAGACCCTTTTCTTAGGTGCAAAATGCTGGGATCACCTCCCCAGGTGAATGAGTTCAAGAAGTAACTTTTCTGACAAATAAACCATGACATATTTAATACATGAATGAGTTTATGCCGGAGTTTTCAACCTGTGCACTATATAATGAGTGCAGTATCTGCTTGATAGAGTTTAAAGTTGTTTACCCATTCTTGTAAAAGGAGACTTATTCTCTATTCTGCAGTCACTTTCCTCCAAATAAATATCACAAGCCTACCACCATTTTATCTTCAAACATCATGGACAGACACCATAGGATCAGAAATGAAGAAGTGTACCAAATAACAAAAACCACATCACTTGAGGTCTTTCTACAACAGCAACAACTAAAATAAACATTATGGAAGGTATCTGAAAACTCTTATATTGACTAAGGGATCTCCTGATTTAAAGGCTGATTATTTTTTTTTCTTTCCTTTGAAGTAGTAGGAACTTCAATTCCTGCTTAATGGTAGTTTCTGACTTTCTAACTCCCCCTCCCTCTTTTTCTTGGACATGCATTATGGTCACTTGTCGCTTGCCAACTAAACTCGTAAAAAATGAATAAAAGTGAAATGGAATTCACCATGATGAATTTGAAGTTTCACTCAACTCGGTTAAAATTCTGATGGCAGCAGATTTCATCACTGGTAAGGTTGCCTTATTTGTTTTCTGATTGTTTAATCTGAGAAATGTATTTTTTCTTTTTTCTTTGCATATGGCATTGGCAAAATTTAAGAAATATACTTGTGCTAGTTAAGATTTCAATTAGCTCTTTTTAAGTGTTCTGGCAACAAAGGCTAACGTTATTTATTTATTAATTTTCTCTTTCATTTGAATGTATCTGAACACTCTCGTATTGATCATTAAATGATCTCTTGATTTTACCAAAGTCAAAACTTTGAACCTTTTTTTAATTAGAGTAGATAAACTATACTCTCCTCCGATTTATACTCCTTCCTCTTTTGAACAGGAGTAGAGGCTTATGTCTTGTTTCCTGTTTAGGAAGAGGTTCCCAGTTTCTTTCCTCTCCTCTAGTTTTAATAGTAGTGTAATCGCAAGCTTTTTGCAATGTTTATGGATGGTAGCAATGTCTCTTCATTTATGAGGGTACCAGGTTGGCAGTTTCCTGGTTACTGCTTTCAACTAGTAGTTAGTGTATTTAGAGGTTGCTCTGATCAACAGTTGAATAATATCATAGTATCATGCTGCACATGGATGGGTGTCCCTGCAAGTGCTTCCAGTGGGCAACCCTTAGGCCACATTATGCTGCAGTTTGCACCAGTTTCTTTCCTACATATGTTGCATTTGACAATCAACTGATACTAATAGTCTAGGCCTCTTCTTTCATAGAAACTCTTTAATTATGACATCATACAATCCAAAGCACAAAACTAAACCAACTAAACAAAAAACACCTAAATCCATCAACATCTCTTTCTCAAACATACAAGGTATCCTTACCAATTTTTGCAGTGTTGAATCCTTGCTCCAAATAAACTCATCTGATACCTTAGCTCTCTATGAAACTAACCTTGACTTTTCTATCTCTTCCTCTGATTTCTACATCCCTGGTTACCTTCCTCTCTTTTCAGTGTGTTTATATCAGCAAACATCTCCCTCTAGCTAAGGTGATCCCTCTTGAATCTCCAGATCATTTTTACATGTGTCTTTGTCTCTCTCTACTAAGCTCGGTTAGCTATCTTTTCTTTCTCTACCACTTCTCCTCATCTCCTGAATGTTCCATAGTTGACAGTATCTCAAACAATATTGGCAAAGCCATTTCTTCTCAACTGTTTTCCCATATATTTGTGTTTGGAGACTTTAATGCCCACCACACTAACTGGCTGGAAAACTCAGTCATAGATCTTGTCAAAGTCTATGCTATGAACTTTTCAATCACTCAATTCTTTATGTAAATGGTGGGTATCTTCACATGTTTCTTTAATAACCCTAATGGACCTGACTCACAACTAGATCTCTGTTTCATTTCCATCCCTGACTCTTGCAATGTCAAGCAACTTTGACTCTTTGGAAACGCTGACCATTCTGCGGTTTCCATTAATATCCATTTCCACTTCCCCTCCCCACAGGAACCTCGAACCAGCAGAATATATTACTGCTACCAAAGAGCAGACTGGGAGTTGTTCCACAATTTTTTTAGTTATCCCATTGAAGACTGTGCATCTGAGGTCTCTTCTTGGGTTAAAGCTGGCATCAATGCTGTCATACAAGCCAGAAAGTTATGACTTAAACCCCATTCATCCCATTGGTTCTCTCCTGCTTGCTCAGCCATTATCACTCACAGGAATCACTTCTTCTGGCTTTATCAGCAGCATATGTCTGGCACCTTGTTGTGGTCTGGAAAACTTGGGTACCAATTTGTAGTAGACTGACCGTCAGGGTACTGATTTCAACAGTGAAGTAAAGGTTGGTTGTCCAAACCACCACAATTATAAACAAAATAACTCAAAGCACAATGTAAAAAATATAAAAACATTGTATTAAGTAAAGTTACCAAACTGGATAATTCACAAATGCAAGATGTCATGAAAAGAGTTCTCTTTTAGATATTAAAGATATTGTCTGAATATTCATGATAACAGAGGCCCTGAAAGGAAATAATATGTTTGTATTGAATAGTAGTGAATATAATTATACATGTATTGAAATGTTCTTATAGAATAGAAAGAAACATTTTATGTGGCTAATTGCTGAATGCAATTAGCAGTTTGTGTGAGTTGGAAGAGATGAACGGTTTTCGGTCCAAATGCTCCGAAAAAACATCTTCCAACTGGCTAGACACATGTGGGAATCAGTTTATATATTTTTTAATAAACGCAGGAAAAAAGTAAGCTTTATGTGCGATCCTTACATAAGTGTGTGTGGGTATATGCGTACAAATGTGCATGCATAGCGATGTATATGTAGGTATCTACGTGCATGTAGAAGTGATTCTACAACCTTTTTGCCTCTGCTCATAATGAGTGCAAGAGGATCCTTAATGATGCTAAACTGTTGTTTGCTGATAGAATGAAGCAGCATATAGCATTCCGCAAGTTCAGCTCTGTGAAAATGTATTAAATAAGAGCAACCTTCTATCCCCACTTTAAACAATAAATTTGAGGTCCTCAAATCTCCAGCAGACAATGTCGAGTGCTTTACATGCAATTTATCCACCAACTTGACATTTGATTTGTCTGGGGTATCCATACTTGACTTCCTGCCTATAACTGAGACTCAACTGAATGATGTTGACATTACTCTCTTGCTGATCTCTAACATAATTTCAAAACTTGACCATCATAATGGAAGCAACAGAATCCCAATCATTGTCCTGAAGAAATGTGTCTCAAACTATTCTCTGTCCTCTCCAAACTCTAAAACTACTGCCTTTCTGCTTCTTGCTTTCCTACCTGCTGGAAGTCCTCCTCTGTGGTTCCTGTATTTGAGAATTCTGGAGAACACTCAGACCCCTCTAATTAGTGCCCTATCAGACTTCTGCTAATTTTTGGCAAAGTATTCGAGGCTATTATCAATGGCAAAGTGGTTCATCATCTCACAGTCCACATTCTCTTCTTTGACAAATAGTATGGTTTCTGCTTCACCAGGTCTACTGCTGATATGATAACAATGGTATATATACTCAGTGATCATTGTTATCATATCAGCAGTAGAACTTGACTCTTGATAAGAACGACAAATCTCAAGCCCTTCATATTTCCAAAGCATTTGATGAAGTCTAGCATGCTGGCCTTCTACACAAGATGCAGGGCTATGGTATAACTGGATGATTTTTTATCCAATCCAGTCATTCCTTTCAAATTGCATAATGAAGGTAGTATCAAATGAACATGCTTCCATATACTATCATACAAATGCGGGTGTTCTTCAAAGCTCTATTCTAGGTCCTATGCTTTTTCTGATCTCCATCAATTATCTCCCTGATGCAATCAGGTCTCAAGTAGGCATCTACGCCGACAACATTACCATTTACTCCTGCCTTGATAAGAAATTTGCTGAGGTTGACAAAGCAGACCTTGCTGCTGATCTTGAAAAGGACCTCCGATCTGTGGTGAACTGTGATAAGAAATGGTTAATAAATTTTAATGCTTTCAAAATGAAGCTGCTATCTTTTAACCACCATAGACAAACAATCCTACACCCAATAAGCATGGATCAGTCTCCCTGAAAGTAAAACACTGCATCTGCTCAGCCTAACTCTATCAGTCAACCTCAGTTATTTAGTTATCGATTCACTACTTTGAATCCATAGCTAAATCTGCTGCTAGCAAAGTTGGTTTCAAATCTCAAAATAAATTTCCTTATAATAATATTTCTTACTTTGTGGAAAAGTTATATCTGCTTAAGCATCACTGTCCAGTTTCAAATTTCAAAATCATTTTTTATCAACAATAAACAATACCACTAAGTTGCAAGAGCGTGAAAAGAAGTGAAAGAGAATGAAATTTTTGAAGGAGCAGGAAACCCAATCAAAAACAAAAAATAAGGGATAAACATATGTAATATATTTCTGTGACCCACAGAAATATGATTGATGTCATACCAACAAAAGTGTGATTACATCAAAGACAGTTGGTTCCAAATGCAATATTCATCGTAAATGATTAATAGATGTGCCTAGCCAAAGATGACACAATTAAGCAAATTCGAGGAAAGTCAGCTTCTATAAGATCAGTATTTTTCAGGTCAAGGAAGAACACTGAGTAGAGAGAAGAAAAGTCATCTCCATTCTTCAGGGGCAGTATATAACATGTATAGTTCTGGTCAAAAGACAGAGGAAGAGTGTGGATGGGACAACAGACAAAGCTATCTACTTCTATTGAGGAAGAAATATTTGAATAAATAGCAAATAAAAGTTCTAAGATTTTGGCAGGGAGGTTGACAGTATAAAGCTGAAATAGATATTCAAAAGATCCATAAACACAATCCTAATGAGAAAACAAGGGATAAACCTCTACCCCAGTTAAGAGAAGTGTGGAGGAGTGTGAATCAGGTAATAGGCAAACATGTTTACTACTATTCAGAAAAAATGAATAATAATTTTGTAAATAAGATGAGAGAAATAAGGTGGTGGTGTTGCATATGTGAAACTAGGGATAAGAAATAAAATGAAAGATAAAATTAATAAGCATTACAGTACAGTGCTGTTCCAGGTACGAGATTGACATATATCTTTTTTGGGCAGAGATGCTATATGTTTGAAAATAGGGATAAAAAATAGAATGAAAGATAAAATAAAGAATCATGTGAGTGCAGTTCTTTGCCAGGTGTGGGATTCAAATTTTTTCTGTTTAAGCTAATATGTTGCACATGAAAAAATAGGTCTAAGAAATACAACAAAAGATAAAATTAACATAAGTGAGAAGGCAGTGCTATTCTAGGTGTGGGGATTGACATATTTTTTTATATTATTTTACTCAAGCTACTACACTAGCAACTAGATCCCACCCTTTTACAGTCAAAAAAGTCAAATGTAGTCGCCACTACTATCAAGCAGTTTCTTTTCCTGGACTGTGGAACTCCCTTACGTATGCTTGCTTCCCTGATAGCTACAATCTCTGAGAGTTTAGGTGCAATCGCACTTCTAGCCTGTGGAACTCACTTCCATGTAGTGGCTTCCCTGATAGCTACAATCTCTAAGAGTCAAAGTACAACATCAATTACCATATTTTATCTCCTTGCTTCCCAGCTTTCTCTTATCCTTTCCCCTCCATTCCAGGTATCTTGTTGTTCCTCTTTCCACTCTGCTCTCACGTATTGCCCTGTTCGTCAGTATTCCCACCTTTCTCTTATTCTTTCCCCTCCACTCCTGGTATCTCGTTGTTCCTCCTTCCACTCTACTCTCACGTATTGCCCTGTTTGTCAGTATTCCCACCTTTCTCTTATTCTTTCCCCTCCACTCCTGGTATCTTGTTGTTCCTCCTTCTCGCTCTGCTTTCACGTATTGCCCTGTTTGTCAGTATTCCCACCTTTCTCTTATTCTTTCCCCTCCACTCCTGGTATCTTGTTGTTCCTCCTTCTCGCTCTGCTCTCACGTATTGCCCTGTTTGTCAGTATTCCCACCTTTCTCTTATTCTTTCCCCTCCACTCCTGGTATCTTGTTGTTCCTCCTTCTCGCTCTGCTCTCACGTATTGCCCTGTTTGTCAGTATTCCCACCTTTCTCTTATTCTTTCCCCTCCACTCCTGGTATCTTGTTGTTCCTCCTTCTCGCTCTGCTCTCACGTATTGCCCTGTTCGTCAGTATTCCCACCTTTCTCTTATTCTTTCCCCTCCACTCCTGGTATCTTGTTGTTCCTCCTTCTCGCTCTGCTCTCACGTATTGCCCTGTTCGTCAGTATTCCCACCTTTCTCTTATCCTTTCCCCTCCACTCCTGGTATCTTGTTGTTCCTCCTTCCACTCTGCTCTCACGTATTGCCCTGTTCGTCAGTATTCCCACCTTTCTCTTATTCTTTCCCCTCCACTCCTGGTATCTCGTTGTTCCTCCTTCCACTCTGCTCTCACGTATTGCCCTGTTCGTCAGTATTCCCACCTTTCTCTTATTCTTTCCCCTCCACTCCTGGTATCTCGTTGTTCCTCCTTCCACTCTGCTCTCACGTATTGCCCTGTTCGTCAGTATTCCCACCTTTCTCTTATTCTTTCCCCTCCACTCCTGGTATCTCGTTGTTCCTCCTTCCACTCTGCTCTCACGTATTGCCCTGTTCGTCAGTATTCCCACCTTTCTCTTATTCTTTCCCCTCCACTCCTGGTATCTTGTTGTTCCTCCTTCTCACTCTGCTCTCACGTATTGCACTGTTCGTCAGTATTCCCACCTTTCTCTTATTCTTTCCTCTCCACTCCTGGTATCTCGTTGTTCCTCCTTCCACTCTACTCTCACGTATTGCCCTGTTCGTCAGTATTCCCACCTTTCTCTTATTCTTTCCCCTCCACTCCTGGTATCTCGTTGTTCCTCCTTCCACTCTGCTCTCACGTATTGCCCTGTTTGTCAGTATTCCCAACTTTCTCTTATTCTTTCCCCTCCACTCCTGGTATCTTGTTGTTCCTCCTTCTCGCTCTGCTCTCACGTAATGCCCTGTTTGTCAGTATTCCCACCTTTCTCTTATTCTTTCCCCTCCACTCCTGGTATCTCGTTGTTCCTCCTTCCACTCTGCTCTCACGTATTGCCCTGTTCGTCAGTATTCCCACCTTTCTCTCATTCTTTCCCCTCCACTCCTGGTATCTTGTTGTTCCTCCTTCCACTCTGCTCTCACGTATTGCCCTGTTTGTCAGTATTCCCACCTTTCTCTTATTCTTTCCCCTCCACTCCTGGTATCTCGTTGTTCCTCCTTCCACTCTGCTCTCACGTATTGCCCTGTTCGTCAGTATTCCCACCTTTCTCTTATCCTTTCCCCTCCACTCCTGGTATCTTGTTGTTCCTCCTTCTCGCTCTGCTCTCACGCAATGCCCTGTTTGTCAGTATTCCCACCTTTCTCTTATTCTTTCCCCTCCACTCCTGGTATCTTGTTGTTCCTCCTTCCACTCTGCTCTCACGTATTGCCCTGTTCGTCAGTATTCACACCTTTCTCTTATTCTTTCCCCTCCACTCCTGGTATCTCGTTGTTTCTCCTTCCACTCTGCTCTCACGTATTGCCCTGTTCGTCAGTATTCCCACCTTTCTCTTATTCTTTCCCCTCCACTCCTGGTATCTCGTTGTTCCTCCTTCTCGCTCTGCTCTCACGTATTGCCCTGTTTGTCAGTATTCCCACCTTTCTCTTATTCTTTCCCCTCCACTCCTGGTATCTCGTTGTTCCTCCTTCCACTCTGCTCTCACGTATTGCCCTGTTCGTCAGTATTCCCACCTTTCTCTTATCCTTTCCCCTCCACTCCTGGTATCTTGTTGTTCCTCCTTCTCGCTCTGCTCTCACGTATTGCCCTGTTCGTCAGTATTCCCACCTTTCTCTTATCCTTTCCCCTCCACTCCTGGTATCTTGTTGTTCCTCCTTCTCGCTCTGCTCTCACGTATTGCCCTGTTTGTCAGTATTCCCACCTTTCTCTTATTCTTTCCCCTCCACTCCTGGTATCTTGTTGTTCCTCCTTCCACTCTGCTCTCACGTATTGCCCTGTTCGTCAGTATTCCCACCTTTCTCTTATCCTTTCCCCTCAACTCCTAGTATCTTGTTGTTCCTCCTTCTCGCTCTGCTCTCACGTAATGCCCTGTTTGTCAGTATTCCCACCTTTCTCTCATTCTTTCCCCTCCACTCCTGGTATCTCGTTGTTCCTCCGTCCACTCTGCTCTCACGTATTGCCCTGTTCGTCAGTATTCCCACCTTTCTCTTATCCTTTCCCCTCCACTCCTGGTATCTCATTGTTCCTCCTTCCACTCTGCTCTCACGTATTGCCCTGTTCGTCAGTATTCCCACCTTTCTCTTATCCTTTCCCCCCACTCCTGGTATCTTGTTCTTCCTCCTTCTCGCTCTGCTCTCACGTATTGCCCTGTTTGTCAGTATTCCCACCTTTCTCTTATTCTTTCCCCTCCACTCCTGGTATCTTGTTGTTCCTCCTTCCACTCTGCTCTCACGTATTGCCCTGTTCGTCAGTCTTGCCACCTTTCTCTTATCCTTTCCCCTCCACTCCTGGTATCTTGTTGTTCCTCCTTCTCGCTCTGCTCTCACGTAATGCCCTGTTTGTCAGTATTCCCACCTTTCTCTTATTCTTTCCCCTCCACTCCTGGTATCTCGTTGTTCCTCCCTCCACTCTGCTCTCACGTATTGCCCTGTTTGTCAGTATTCCCACCTTTCTCTTATCCTTTCCCCTCCACTCCTGGTATCTCGTTGTTCCTCCTTCCACTCTGCTCTCACGTATTGCCCTGTTCGTCAGTATTCCCACCTTTCTCTTATCCTTTCCCCTCCACTCCTGGTATCTCGTTGTTCCTCCTTCCACTCTGCTCTCATGTATTGCCCTGTTCGTCAGTATTCCCACCTTTCTCTTATTCTTTCCCCTTCACTCCTGGTATCTTGTTGGTCTTCCTTCTCACTCTGCTCTCACGTATTGCCCTGTTCGTCAGTATTCCCACCTTTCTCTTATTCTTTCCCCTTCACTCCTGGTATCTTGTTGGTCTTCCTTCTCACTCTGCTCTCACGTATTGCCCTGTTCGTCAGTATTCCCACCTTTCTCTTATTCTTTCCCCTTCACTCCTGGTATCTTGTTGGTCTTCCTTCTCACTCTGCTCTCACGTAATGCCCTGTTCAACAGTATCCCTATTTTTCTCTTATTCTTTCTCCAACCCCCCCTGTTTCTTGATTGTCTTTCTTCTCACTTTGCTCTCATGTAACCCCCTTTGCACCAGCCTTGCTTAGGGTGAAATGAAATATAAAAAAAAGAAAAATGAAAAATAAAATTAAGAATAATGAAAGTTCTGTGCTGTTTCAGGTGTGGGATTGATATATATATATATATTTTTAGGCAGTGATGTTATATGTTTAAAAATAGGGATAAGAAATCAAATGAGAAATAAAATTAGGAACAATGAGATGAAAGAGCAATTCCAATTGTGGGATTGACATACATTCTGAATAGGCAGATATGTTGCATGTGTGAAAATAAATATAAGATATAAAATGCACAATTAAGAATAATTAAAGTGTGTTTTGTTTTCTGCATGAGAAATTAACATTAAATAAATGTAATTTGTTATGGAACTTAGGAATCTATTGGAACATTAATAACCATTTAATTTTATCTTCATTTAGGTGGTGATAACTCTTATCTACTAAATATTGACCAGAAAATTAATTTATTATTTTCAGAATATTTTCTAACACATGTTTTATGGTAGGTATACAATAATAAAAATAATTATCATATTTCTCTAACAAATAAAGAGGCAATGATTAATTTGAACCATTATTTAGAAATATTATGTGATTATTTTGGAGTATTATGTGATTCAACATAATTTTCCTGACAATACCATAGACTAAGCATTTGAATAATGTGGAAGTTTTAAAAAAAAAGACAAACAAAAAGTTCCCTTATGTATGTATCTTTTTTATTTTTTTCACCCCAAGTTAGGTAAAAATTCCACTAAGAGACAAGGGTTTACTGAGAGTGAAAAATAATGAAAATATTTTCAAAATAAACTAAAAACCCAGTCCTACACAGGAAACAAGTATTAAACATGTATTCTTCTTCACAAGAACAGTGAGGAAAGTGAAATGGATGACAAAAAAAATCTTCTAGTGCAGTACTAGATTGGCAGTTATGTCTCATAATTTTACCATTGAAATTACTAAATGCAATCATAAGTTCTATGCTAACAGTTTCTTCTCCCACACTTTTTGTCTATGTATTTTTTTCAACTTCTTGCTTTCCAGTCAAATCTGATCTTCAAGATGCAATAACAATCATCATCTTTTTTCTCCTTGAACCCTATTCTTTTTTTGTTCACTCTCCTTAATAATGATTTTGTCCTCTTTCGTCTTAGTAGCTTTAATACCTTGATTGGAATGAAATGATTAAAAAAAGTGGATGTATTATAAACAACAATTATTTCTTATTATTTGTATTATTTAGAAGAAAATTGTTTTTGAAATGTATGGGTAAGTTAAACTTTCTGTAGTGTTGCAAGATTCTAATTTAAAAATTTCTTATCCTTTCAAATTTTTATTTAAAAAAATTGTTTTTTTTTATCTTCCACATCTAATTTTTAGAAAACAAAATATTTATACTTGCACTTTTTCATATATTTAGGAAAAACAAATATTTAAACAAATATTTATTTTTTGATTGCCTTAAATATAAAGACAACATGGTGGAAATTTTTCATCTTCTTTACATCAGAAAAAATTTTTTTCAGAATTTACAAGCAAGAAGTTTGAAAGAAGAAACTGTAAGCATAAAAATTATGATTACATCTAGCCATTCTAATTGTAAAATGATTAAACCGCACTGCTAATATAAAATTGCATTTACCTTTGTGAAGTATCAAAGAAGAAAGCAATATTTATTTTGCATTAAAATACAAAAATGTAACACAAAGCAAAAGAGAGGATAGGGGAAGGCTGGTATTCTGCTGTCATATATTTAAACTTAGCTAGCCACAATCACTGACCCAAACAAATCATAATATTCCTTATACCAAATTTTTACTTACCATTCTTACAACGTTCACCATAATACATCAGAAGCTTCATAAAGGTCCTAACTAGTTCTCATATGTACTAATTTGTACATCAATGTTTATTTAAAATATGAGAATAATTAATAGTGGGAATGATGTATTGAAAAGTTTTTAAAAGAGAATAAATGCTCACATGATTTCTTCAACTGTGCGCATTACATGTGAGAGCTTGGAATGAATGCTCTTTTTTCAAAAACAATGTAAGATAAAATCCTATGTTACAGTCAAAACATGAGGATGAAATAACAACAGTGGAGATATAACACCCTTTGAAGATGGTCAGAGAAGTGACCGAAAGCACTTAGGTTGATTATTATAGAAAATCATTACATTCCTTTACTCTAGCAAAATGAAAAATGTTAGGATGCTAGAAAAACTAAACAAAAATTGATAAAAACTTTGTTGTTGGTCGTATTCAATAGAATATATATATGTGTGTCTGTGTGTGCGTGTGTTTTTATATACATTAATAAATAATTGATGTATATATATATATATGTATATGTTAATAAATATACATATTTAACTTTACAAGATTTAATTCCTATGAAAATCGAGTAAACTTAAATTCAAATCTATTAAACTGTCAGTTTGAAATATGTACCTGATGATTGCATAATGCATGTAACTATGAGTAGTGCCATAGATGTAGGATAATATGCATATTAATTTATATATATATATATATATATATATATATATATATATATATATAAAATACAGCTCTCTTTATACATAGGGCACTGTTTTATTAACATCTGAATAATAATACTATACATATGTACAGTCTCATTATATGTATATTTATTAATTTATATCACTATATATATATATATATATATATATCTGCGGGGGGGTATCTTTCTTACAAAAGCACAAGTTGTATTTGCATGTAAGACTTACCTATTATCTATCATTCTTTAAGAATGCCACTTCCTTTGTTCTGTCACTTTTAAGCAGTTTCTGGCTGCATTGCTTGACATTAATCATGTCTAATGCATCTAAAACTCACATGAAAAGATGCCACAAGAAATGGTTCTTATAGTTTTCTGGTCATACCTTTTAATGCTGACCACTCTCTTCAGTCTGCAAGGAAAGTTGCAAACTTCTGCTTACAAAGCTCATTTGACAGGAAACCAAACGCTAAACAGGAATAAAACATATCAAATTCACAGTTCTTAAATTCTCTACTAAGGAAGAATAATCATTTCTTACATAATATCTGTCTCCTATATCACACTGAATGCTGAACAATCTCCTCACAGATGGAAAAGTGCTTAGAGCAACAGAAATATTGTTCTACAGAAGGATGATGAGAATACCATGAACTGAGCATGTAAGCAACAATGAAGATTTGGAAAAAATTAAAACAAAAAGGACACATAAAGTTAACATCATAAAAAAGAGAGTTGTCATTCCTAGGGCACATAACGAGGAAAGAGAACCTGAAAATTTTATACTCACAAGGCTAATTAAAGGGAAAAAAGATCATAGAAAACAATACATAGCCTACTTAGCAAGTTTCAGAGACAATGGAAACATAAAGGACACTTATATTTAATATCTGAAAAAGAGATATGAAATTTTTAGGGCACATAATGAGGAAAGAGGTCTTTGGGAATTTGATACTCGCAGGACATATTGAAGGCAAGAGGGATAAAGGAAAGCAATGCTTAACCGACTTAGTGAACTTGAGTAAATGTATGGCAAACAAGATTTTTTAAGAGGAATAAAAAAGAGACAAAATTTATTAAGAGCTACAAATGGCTGGAAATTTTTAAGGGCCATGTTCATTAATCTCCTATTAAAACATTAACTACAGAAGAAGACTGAGAGAATTTTATATTTTTCGGTTTTGAATTTGGAGTAGGTAAAATAAATATTGTTGTAGAGCAGCTGACACCACTCTAGCACTCACAGATATGAAATGGTCTGTGGGCAAAATAGCTATATAAATAAAGATTAATAGCAGTCAGGGATTCGGAGTGTCAGTGTTGATTATTATCAGACTGTGCTCTTGGTGACTTAACTTAACCTCACCTCTCTTTCTAATTATTTTTGTTCTGTCTTATTGGTGTTTGTCTTGTTTGTACTTAATATCCATTAGCACAGATACTGTGCTATATTTCAGCACACAACTTCTGGTATCATACTGTCACCTTGGTGATACTGCAATCATAAAATAACTCTCAACTTTTTAATAAATTTTTTGGCAGTAGATATCTTTATCATTTTTTATTTCTATTCCTTTACTGATTCATGTTTCAGAATTTCTGGTTTAAATTTAATTTTGTAGCCTATTAACAAATAAAAAGCATTCATTTTACAAAACATTTATTTTTCAACATAATCTTTCCTGTTAAACCCAGTATCTCCTTGACTCCCATCCTTCTCTTATCTTTTTTCCGACACCTCCTGTATCTTGATCTTCTCCCTTTTTGCTCTTTTCTCACATAACTTTCTTCTCGTCTTTCTCTTATTCATTCTCTGACACCCCCTGTAATTTGTTTCTCTTTCTCTTCACTCTCCTCTCATGTTACCCCCTGTGCACCAGTGGCTGTACTGCCTTGCTTGGGGGGACACGATTAAAAAAATATTGCCATTGATCTAACCAACTGAATATTGTACAATAAAAATTCAGTTAAGAACTCTGTTTGGTAACAGACTTATGAATCCACCATCATATAGTCATTACTCAAACTACAATCATTGCTTCTATTATTTTAGTCTCTTAGTTTTAATTAGTGTACATTCTTGTTTTTCTCTTCTTGCTTGAAGTGCTAAGTTTTCATTATTCTAGCAGTTATTTGGACAAATATCTTGACTTCTGTCTCTTGGCTATTAACTCTCAAGAAAAGATCCTGCTTCCTTATTATCTGGGAATTGTCCGGAATTCTGGGAAAAAACTGGTTTGGTTTCCTGTTGTCTTCTCTAGAGTCTGTATTCTGAATTGTCTGATTTGTAACATTTACCTGGGTTTCTTTTCTAATCATTTCACCCAAAGCAAAGCTTCTAGTGTATAGGAGGTTACAGTAAGAGAAAAGACTGTGTACAGGGCATATTGAAGAAAGGATAAAAGGTGAATGGGATTCAAAAAGTTAGAAGATAGCAATTGTTGCTGCATTCAAATGTTTTGAGATTGTACCTATCAGGAAAGCAATTAAACAGAAGGGATTTTCACGGGCAGGACCTGCAAGAAAAATAACTTTTTGGAGTAGAACCATTTCAGTGGTAAAAAGGTGGGACCTAGATGCCAATCAAGTAGCATGCTTCAAGTTCACGTGGACAGAGAACTAAGGAAAAAAGCTCATCAGAGCAGTTATCATGGGAATATTTGTAGAAGAAACTGACAGAATCTATGTCACATCAGTGAGAAAGTGACAAAAGTTGAGATGCCAAATCAGGATCAGTTATATTGCAGATCCTTCTTTCGATTTTGTAGAGAACCTCGAGATGAATAGCAAGAGCACCTAACCAGATATTGCAACAGTATTGAATGCAAGAATGAACAGTAGATTTATAAATGTGCAAGATGAATTCGGATGTGAAAACATTTCAGGCTCAACACAGAAACCCTACCTTCCTAGCATAATATAGATGCAGCTATAGATTTGATGTTGTCGTTCCACTTCAGGTCAGTTGAACAGGGAGGTGCAGTGTGTTGCTTTCCAGGATGGAATGGGATGTTTTAGCATAAACCATTCAGCATTGCTGATTCATCATTGCCAATATGGCTTAGCCATTTCAGTAGGAATTTTTTTCAGTAAAGGGACATTTTGGCATTGGATTAGTGACTAAGAAGTCACCTTGTTTGACTTGTTGTTGTTAACTCTTTTTCCTATTCTCAATAGTCAAATTAGATATTCTATTTGTAATGGTTTAATTTCCAAATATTCCAATAAACCCAAAGTTAGAAATTTGCATAGAATTTAAAGTACTAGTACTTTAAAGTACTAGAGTGACAATGAGTTATCACTAATTTATTTTTGATTTGGATAGCTGTTACAATAAATTCTATGCTAACAGATTTTCTTTCTCACACTTCTCACTCGTGGAACTCCCTTCTGACACCATGCTTTCAAGTCAACGTTAATCTGCAAAAGTTTAAAGGCAATATCAACTGCTATCTACTGTCTTCTTGATTACTCTTCTCTGGTTCTCACTCCTTAGCAATATTTCTGTTTGTAACATTCCTTGTGTCTTAGGGGCTTTATTGCCTTGCATGGGGTGAACACAATTAAAAACATTACTGAAATACAAATATGTCTGACTAGCAGTATAGCCCGGCATTGCTCGGGTGTAATGAAAGCTTTAAAACTAATCCATGGTTCTGGAGTTCAGACTCAGCCTAAAGAATATTTGTGTGAAGTTTGGTGAGAATCAGATAAAAATTGTGGATTTGTATAAAGGACATACAGACAGATAAACAGACACACACACAAACATCTTGCCTTTTATATATATATATATATATATATATATATAAAGAACTGCAACCTTGAAACTTCTGAATATCTTTTCTTATGTCTTTGTCTATGAGTGTATCAAATTTGATTAAAATCGAACCACTCCTTCTATAACCCAATTTTTTCAATTATCGATTTTCAGTATTTATTGGGGGTACCTTGTCACAAAACCTAGCTAAGAACATTTGCAGACGCTTATAGTACAACTGTGTAAATATTCAAGAAAATCGGTTCAGCCATTTTGGAGTCTATAGGTAACAGATACACACACACATACACACACACACAGACAAAGTTCCATTTATAAATAAGTTTAGATTAGCATGCAAAGTATATATACACAGGTAGAGGACAAAATAATGAAAACATATAGCACCATAATAGCATCATTTGGAAAATTTGATTAAACTGTCAAAAGCATGTCTATTTTTATGTTTGTTGATTTAATATTAGTACTACTTCATTTTTTGCTAAATTTATTGTTTTTAAAGATATTATTTAAATAAGTTAAAATCAACAATCAGGACTATTTAGGAATTTTAAGTGATCAACTTCATCCTATTGTTCAGGAACTGTTTCTAGAGGGAAATGCCATCTTCCAAGCTGATAATGCACCAATTCATATTGCTAAAGATGTAACTGAATGGTACAAGGAACATTCTAGTGAAGTAGAACATCTTATCTAGCCACCACAGACCCCAGATCTCAACATCACTGAACATTTATGGTTCATTTGTAAAAAAAAGTGAAGAGACGATATCCTCCACTGTCATCATTGAAAGAATCAGAGACTGTTTTAGCTGAAAAATGGATAAAAATTTCTCTGGAAACAATTCAAACTTTGCCCAAGTTGATCTCATACAGAATTCAAGCTGTAATTACTGCCAAAGTTGAACCTACCCAATACTGAAATAAATTTACTTGAAATTTCAATGTGTTACCATTATTTTGTATACATGTATGTGTGTTTATTTCACAAATTATTCCACACAAAAAATATCATATATAAAAAACAGGCAGGAGGATGAGTAAAAACTGTGTATTATCCGTGACATCCCTAACAGATAAACCTGCAGTATGTCATAGTTTCTTATTTAGGATGTATTAGAATTGCATTGTCTTTTGTACACAACTGCAAATATGGTGTCTGCCTCCACAAGGAGTGAAGCTTAAGATATCAGTAACTTTTTCATATCTAAAAGAAGATCATCACAAGATGTATTGATGAATTATTTTTAATCAATGCAAGAGCATCTAAGATTTATTTTATTATATTCAATATGATAGAAAGATAAAAAATCTTAAAACTCATTTTATGACATTTTTACTGTCTTGAAAATAATGAATTTTGAGGAAATTTTTAATTTCCAAAATTATTTTTTAATCATAAGTGCCTGGTTTACAATGTTAAACTTATATAAACACTTTTTTAATCTGATAGTTGTTGGCATCTGTTGATCTTGCAAGATAAAGGTTATGCCTAGTTTGGTTTAAATTCAGTCCTTTGGTGTTAAGACTTGAGTGTGGTCTCCAGGGTGCAAGACAGGGAATAGTATATGAAGGTCGTGTGCTGATCAAACTACATTGCTGAAGTTTTAACCAAGATATAAAGATACGAAAGCCTATGAGGTATTACATTTTCAGATCTGCCTGACTGATAAAGTGTCAATGTTGACAACTAAATGCATTCAGAGTTTCACTCTGGGATTTTTGTCCCAATTTACTTCCATAACTTTTTCCATGATTGGATCTGGCAACAAGGCAGGATTTTCCTACTCCTAGATAAACTACAAGAAAACAGAATGCATAGTAATCAGTAAAAAGAGGAGCCCAAAATGACATTACAGTCAGTCATGTCTCTTTTGAGACATGATCGCCCAAGTGTGTATCACATTAATTTCATCAGCCTAGAAAAGACTACATATAAACTACAAGAAAACAGAATGCATAGTAATCAGTAAAAAGATGAGCCCAAAATGACATTACAGTCAGTCATGTCTCTTTTGAGACATGATCGCCCAAGTGTGTATCACATTAATTTCATCAGCCTAGAAAAGACTACATATAAACTACAAGAAAACAGAATGCATAGTAATCAGTAAAAAGATGAGCCCAAAATGACATTACAGTCAGTCATGTCTCTTTTGAGACATGATCGCCCAAGTGTGTATCACATTAATTTCATCAGCCTAGAAAAGACTACATATAAACTACAAGAAAACAGAATGCATAGTAATCAGTAAAAAGAGGAGCCCAAAATGACATTACAGTCAGTCATGTCTCTTTTGAGACATGATCGCCCAAGTGTGTATCACATTAATTTCATCAGCCTAGAAAAGACTACATATAAACTACAAGAAAACAGAATGCATAGTAATCAGTAAAAAGAGGAGCCCAAAATGCCAACTACAAGATGAGGATAATAAAATTGAACAAGTACAGAAATTTAAATACCTGGGAAGAGTTCTGCAGAGGGCGGGTAATGCAACATTGAGATTTGAAGGTGACTTGTAATGGCCAAGTATGCATTCCAGAAGCCCAGTAGAGTATTATGAGACAGAAAAATTTCACTAAACACAAAGAAGAGAGTACTGAATCATTATGTGATGTCTGTTCTTCAATATGGCAATGAAGGCTGGACAATCTCCTCAAAGACAAAAGAGATACCTGAAGCAACTGAAATGTGGTTTTACAGAAAGATGCTGAAGATACCATGGACTGAACATGAAAGAAATGATAAGATTTTTGAGAGAACAGTAATGAAAAAGAAACTAATACTTAACATCAGGAAAAGACAGCTAATGTTTCTGGCACATGTCATGAGGAAGGAGGGATTAGAGAACCTGATACTCATAGGTCAGATAAAGGGAAACAGAGACAAGGGAAAGCAATGCATAACATATTTGATGGGCTTGAGCAAATGGATGGTAGAACAGGGTTTGGGAAAGGTAACACAAGTAAGGTCATTAAAAGCCACTAGGGATAAGGAGATATAGAAGGCTATGATCACCTACATCTGGAAGGAATGCCTACTATGCCTAGTAGCTGGAAAACTCTGTCACAGATTTTGCTGGTGTCAATACCACAAACTTTTCAATTACTCAATCTCTCATGCAAGTGATGGATTTTCCCATGCATTTCTCAATAACCCTGAGGGACTTGTCTCACTGCTAGATCTTCTATCCCTGACTCTTGCCATACTATGCAGCTCTGTCCTCTTGGAAACTCTGATCATTCTGTACTTTTCGTTAATATCTCCTTTCACTCCCCCTTCTTCCAGGAATCTCCTTTCACTCCCCCTTCTTCCAGGAATCTCCTTTCAGCGAAATATCTTACTGCTATCAAATGGCAGTCTTGGAGGTGTTTTGAGTGCTTGCAAATTCTCTTACAATTCCATATTTGAGTCTCTAGACTACCCACACTCGACTTACTCCTATAACTGAGGCCTATCTGAGTGATATATACACAATGCCCTCTCTGGTATCTAACAGCTTGACTCTCATAAAGCAAATGGAAGTGATGGCATGCCAGTCATTGTCCTTAAGAAATGTGCCCTTAAAATCTCTCCCGTCCTCTCTAAACTTTATGACTATTGCCTTGCTGCTTCTAGCTTCCCTACTTGTTGAAAGTCCTCTTCTGTAGTTCCTGCCTTGTAAAACTCTGGAGAGCCTTTTAACTACTGACCTTCTGACTTTTATTGCTTTTTGGTAAAGTGTTTGAGGCTATTATCAAAGCTGAAATGATTCAGCATCACACATTCAACAAATTATTTTCTGATTTTTTTTTTTTAATCATATCACCCTGGGCAAGGCGGTAAGGCCACTGGTGTGCAGGGGGCTATGTAAGAGTGAAAAGATTGGAAAAGAGAAAGCCGGAAACCACATCCTAAACAGGGAACAAGGAATGAGCCTCTACACCTGTTCAATAGATGAGGGTGGAGTGTGAACCGGGCAATAGTTCAGTCTATCTACTCCATTTGAAAAAAAAAATAAGGAAAAGTGAAAAGATTGGAAAAGAGAATTGTAAAATGATGGTCATTCTGAATGGGCATATTTCCAAATCTTCTCATGTGGACACAAGCATCTTTCAAGGCTCTATCATAGGTCCTACACTCTTCCTGATATTCATCTGTGCAAATAATACCACCATCTACTCCCCTTTCAATACGAAATCTGCCAAAGCTGACAAAGTAGATCTTGCTTCTGCTCTTGGAAAGGACCTCCAATCTGTAATGGATTGGGATAAGAAATGGCTGGTAAATTTTGATGCTTCTAAAACAAAGCTGCTCTTCTTTAACCACCATAGAGAAACTTTCCTATCTGCCATTAATATAGATCACACTTAACTCCCCAAAAGCAATACACCACACCTCTTTGGCCTCATTCTCTCAGCTGATCTCTAGTGGAATGAATTCTTTGAATCAATAGCTACATTTACTGCTATGAAGGTTGTGTTGCTGTGCCAAATCAGAAAGTTTTTCTTGCTCGAATACATGTTGCACTGTGGGCGTATATGGTCAGGTGCTCCTGCTGTTCATATTGAGATTCTTGACAAAATCCAAAGGCGGATCTGCAATGTAATTGGTCTCGATTTAGCTGCTTGCCTTCAGCCATTTTCTGACAGACAGAATATGGCTTCTCCCTGTCTTTTCAACACATATTTTCACAGCTTCTGATCTGATGAGCTTTATTCCCTGGTACACCGCCCTTATTTATTTACCCATGCAACTAGATTGGCAACTAGGTTCCACCAATTTTATTGTCAAAATAGACAAATGTAACTGCTAATTCTACTCTATCAGTTTCTTTCCTTGCACTTCCTATCTGTGGAACTCCCTTCCCCATGCTTTCTTCCTGATAGCGACAATCTCCAAAAGTTCAAATGCAACATCAACTGCCATCTTCTATCTCTGTGACTCTAAAGCTCTCTCTGCTCAAAGCAGCATGTTATGATGTAGCAAAACACATCAATACTTAAACTTATTGAATGACGTTGCTGCCTTGAAAATAAATTTTTATGAGGAAAATTTTAAATTCCAAAACTATTTTTCTATCATAGGTGCTTGATTTAGGGCATGTTGATGTGGTGTAATACTTAGCAAACTTGTCTCACTAGAACTGTTACAATTGAATAATGAGTTCGTTCCTCACTTGGTACCCCATACATTTGGCCTTGTGCTACATATAAGCTATGGTTAGAAAATCAACACCATAAGTGCTTCATTTTCACTGTTAATTTATTTAAATAATTTTTAATATGATAGTTGCTGGCATAGGATGTGTTTTGTGGTGCAGTGTATATTGACTTGGAAAGAAAAATCAGAGAGCTGAGTTCAAATTCCAGTTGAATTCATTGCATTCACTTCTGCACAAATACCCTTGGGAAAGGTATGAATCTATCTCTTTTCCCTCTAGCTACGGGTCAAGTAGCAATACACATTGGGTTCAATAGCGTTGGTTAACAACCACTCTACCTTGCGCAGAGGATAAAGGGGCTTGTGTAGAGTCAACATTCCTACCTGTAAAAAAGACAAGTTATAGAAGCATCAATCTTAATGATTCTGCTCAGAACTTAATTTGCAAAAAGGTGTACTTGATTCCCTGATAGATACCATCTCTGACAATTTATATGCAATGTCAATTGCCATCTTCTGTTTTCTTGAATACCATTCATCTTTTATTTTTTGTTCAATACCCAATGTACCTAGTCTTTTCTTTCACTGTAACCCCCTGTGCACTAGTGGTAGTCCTGCCTTTCTTGGGGTGAAATGGTTAAAAAAAGATGGAATTTTTATTTCCCTAGATGTACTGTCTTCCTGGGCTGTTCCGAAGCAGTTAATTATAATATGATAGAAAGAAAGATGCAAGAATCACAAAAATTTTATGATGTTGCTGTCTTGAAAAATATTCTGTTGAGAGAATTTTTACTTTTCAAAACTCTTTTTCAGTCACTTTTGTGCAAATTAATTGAAACAATTGCTTTATTTAGTTTTTTTTTTCACCATAGATCCACTGAAGTGACAGAGTGTAATCAATTTATATTTTTTCCTCAGATTAGGTCATTTGCAGTGGTATGAAGTAATATGAATCTATTTTCAGGGAGTATGATGAAGTTTGTTTGGTTTTGAAAAATATTGTGTCATCAGTGATGATATCAGATTTTTATCACTAACAGATATTATTGTCACAGCTGTCGATTAGTTTAGATGAACGTTACTCCAAGGAAGTGTATGAAAATTGTAACACTGCATGAACACACTGGCAAGCCTTACAGAGAGATATATGGCTATTGTCTGTGATGGACATTATTCCAAGAAAGCTTAGATTGGGGATATTTTTGGTGTCAGCCTGTCAACAGTCAGTCATGTCATCCAGTCACAGAAACAAACTGGATCCATCAATCCAAAATGTAAACAAAAATGCGAGCAGAAAAGAAAAACAATTTTAAGAGTCAATGTATACATGATCAGGAAAAGTGTGAAAGATCCTAGGAAGACATTATTCATTTTGTTTCAGTTAATTTGCACAAGGATCTATCTATCTATCTATTGTCCAGATTTACATAGATAGTTAATTATTCCTATCTATTTATCTATCTATCTATCTATCTATCTATCTATCTATCTATCTATCTATCTCAGTCCAAAAAGTAAAGGAAAATACAGTCAAAAGAGGAAAACAATGCTTGCCCAATCAAAGTACGAGAACCTTGTTGTTGCAGCTGTAGATATCCAAAAGGCATTTGTTTCGATCTTTCACGGGGCAATCTTCACAGCTCTTGAATCAAGAGGGGTCCATCTGCTCCTTCTGGAGTACCTTTGTGCTTCTTTCAAAGACAGCAGGTTACTAGTGGGGAAACACTTAATCCGTCCTAGGCATAGGGGAGTGAAACAGGTGGACCCGCTATCCCCCTTATCATTTCATCTTTCCTTGGACACAGTTTTGGAAGTAGAGGAAATGTTCACCTTCTCAATTGAGAGACTGAAGTTCAATCATATGACCTATGCTGATGATCTGATCTTGTTTGTCAGTTCTATTAAAGAGATACAAAAGTGCCTGGACCGCCTCACAGCTGGTCTTGGCCAGCTTGGATTTGAGTTGAGCATGCCAAAATGCAATGCTAAGAAGAAGAGGAAGACAATGCCAAAAGATGGTGTATACATAATCAGGGAAAATGCAAAGGATCCAAGGAAGACATTATATATTTCGTTTCATTTAGTTTGCACATATGTGTATCTGCCTGGTTTTCAATATTAATCATTTAAAAAAATTTTTCAGTTTTCTTTAAATATCATTTATCTTTAGAGCAGTGGCTGTCATGATGTCTATATAAATTCTATTCATTTATTATCTGTAGATTGCCATGGCAGTCTTATGGATTCTAATTATTGATAAACTGACAGAAGTTCCACTTTGTTTTGTTTTTGGTCATTGTGGCATAATGGATATCACCTTGGAATGGGAAATCTGTTGAGCTGAGTAATTATTCCAGTTGGATTTGTTGCATCAACGTGGGAAAGGTATGAATCCATCTCTTCTCCCTCCAGCTATGAGCTAAATAGCAGTGAAGATTGGGTTCTATAGGCTTGGTTTGCAATCAGTCTCCTGCAGAAAGAAATGGTAACCTGCAGCAGGGAACTCTTCTACCTGGTCAGTCATGTATTGAAAGAGACATAAGCAGGTATCATGTATGGCAATTTACTGAATGACAAACGGCTCGGTCATAATCAAGAAATTATATGGCAAACAAAATCTTGTTGCTGTATCCTGGCATTTCTTAGAGTCATAGAATTTAATACTTTTTAGATGGATTTAACAAAACTTGTATGAATTAATTTTTGCTACATGTATATAGTGAATTCTTAGATGTGTGTGTGTGTGTGTGTGTGTGAGTGTGTGTGTGAGTGTGTGTGTGAGTGTGTGTGTGTGTAAGTGTGTGTGTGTGTGTGTGTGTGTGTGTGTGTGTGTGTGTGTGTGGATCCTAGCAGAAGTTTAGCCTTTAAAAATCCAATATTTTTTGTCATTGCTAAAAATAGATGCAATATAGGAACTGCTCCCCAACCAATAAAAATGGCTTATTGGAATCTAGAAAAAGGAGGTGCAATACCTTTTCATTCTCTCTCTTCTTTCACTTTCACAAGGGTTTTCATCTTGGACAGAAGCCAACAGTAGCTGATTTAGCACCAACTATTTATTCAGTATTGCTTGTTTAAAAGAAATGATATCTTAAACGACTTCAACTAATAAACAATCTTCAGATGCAGACATTTCTATTTCATTTTTTGATTGTACATGATGCTGTCTTCTGTTTTATGTGCTGTAGAATGGTTTTACCATCTTTATAATTTGTCATAATGATAATACCTCATTTTTTCCATTTTTTTCCTCTTTTTATCAACTTAGAAAAATTCTGCTGTTGCCAGTGCGGGAAGTAGAAAAATGTAAGCCATGAATTTCTTGCAAAATGTCTACATGACTAAATGCTAAACACACACACACACACACACACACACACACACACACAGACACACACATATCTTTGTGCTTATATATACATATCTATATTAATGTATATTTGTGCAGCAATCTTTCATTTAAGCATGTTTCATTAAAAATGACCAACAAGGAAGATTTTATTAATTTTTGATTCAATTTTTCTAGTATTCTTACATGCTTTCTTTTGCTGGAGATAAGAAATTTAAAAATGTTCCATAAATTTTGACTTTCCAAGTGCTTTTAGCCTCTTCACAGGCCATTTTCAAGGATGTTATTTTTTCGGTGTTGTTATTTTCTTCTCAGTTTTGACTCTAATGTAATTTTTTGTTTCAGTGTTTTTTCTTTTTTGAAGAAGAGAGTTCTTTAAAACTGTCATGGGATGTGTACAGCAGGTATCATGTGAGCATCTGTCTATTTATTTAAAAACTTTCAAAACTCCATTTCCACTGTTAAATAGGTAAGGTTGATTGTAGGAGAAAATTGTTCAATATATAGTGCCTCTCTTGTAGCGAGGTGCCTTTGATATTGTGATTTAAATAGTATTTTTGTATTTTCAACCAAAATTTTTCTTAAGGGTTCTTTTAAGTTATTTGTTTATAAATGGTTTTTATTTCACTATTATTATTAGATAGGTGGCATGTAAGGTGTCTACTCAGTGAAGATGTAGTACGGCTAATATAGGTAGTTGATTTATGACAAGAAACATCATCTTGTACAGGGCATTGAAATTCATGTACTATATTAGTCATCACTAGTTTACATTTGATAGGCTTATTATTATTAGAAATAACAAGGTTTGCTCTCTTCCATTTCCTATAATATATATATTATAAATTCTATATGTTTTTGAGTAATTATGGCAGAAATATGGTTTTTAATAATCCTTCATATTGAAAATTTGTCCTGTTTATAATGAATGTGCATTTTTTTTTTTTTATAAGCGTTTCACCCCGAGCAAGGCATGTCACTGCCACTACTGTGCAGGGGGCTACATAGAGTGGAGAAAGGATGATTAAATATAGGAAATGTCAGAGGGTGGGTGATAGGCGGGTAAGGATACCAAGAATGAGGGTTGGGTAGATGAGAGTGTTCTGAGAATACTTGGGAGTTAGTGTGATAGGAGGTGTCTATTGACCCTCATTTAAACACCTGGAGATTGTAACTGTCGGGAAAGCAGATTTGTGGAAGGGAGTTCCACAGGCGGGAAGCACGAGAGAAGAAGCTGTTGGAGTAGAATTTACGGTTACATCTTATTTGTTTAACTGTATAAGGGTGGGACCTAGTTGCTAATCTAGTATCTCGTGTAAATTCGTGCTTAGGCGGCACCAGTGATCTAAGCTCATCGGAGCAGAAGCCATGAAAGTACTTGTAGAAGAGGCACAGGGAAGCCACATCACGCTGGTGAGAGCGACTGCAGCCGGTCTGCCAAGTCAGTATCAACCACGTTACAGATCCTCCTTTGTATTTTGTCAAGAAGCCCAAGGAGAGCAGCAGGGCACCCGACCAGATATGGCAGCAATATTCAATACACGGGCGGATGGTAGATTTGTATATGTGCAGAATAGATTCAGGTGGGAAAAATTTCCGGGCCCTGCACAGGGAGCCGACTTTCATAGCAGCAGATTTGGCAATGGATTCAATATAGTCATTCCATTTGAGGTCCGCCGAGAGTGTAAGGCCAAGGAGGTGTAGTATTTTACTCTCTGGGAGGCTAGCCTGTCCCATGCTAATGGGAGGTAGCGATTGTCTATGGTGGTTAGTTGATAACAGCTTTGTTTTAGAGGCATTGAAATTTACCAACCATTTCCTACCCCAGACCACTACGGATTGGAGGTCCCTTTCAAGTACGGCAGCGAGGCTCACTTTGTCGTCCAGACCTGGTTTCTGATCGATGCGAGAGTAGATTGTTGTGTCGTCGGCATACATGCCAACTTGGGATCTAATGGTGTCGGGGAGATCATTAATGTAGATCAGAAAGAGCGTGAGACCTAGGATGGAACCTTGAGGGACGCCTGCGTTTGTATGGTAGTTTTGGGAGGCATGCCCATTTAATACCACCTTCAATGTGCGGTTAGAGAGGAAAGACTGGATGAGGTCAAACAGATGTCCAGTTATCCCATAGCTCCGCAGTTTGCACAAGAGGCCAGCATGCCAGACCCTGTCGAATGCTTTGGAGATATCCAAGGCAATGGTTTGGGCTTCACCATTCTTGTCGAGTGCCTGGTATATGTACTCGGTAATGGTCGTTAGCATATTAGTAGTAGACCTGGTGAAGCGAAACCCGTACTGTTTGTCAGAGAGAAGCCCGTTGGCCATAAGATGCTGAATCACCTCAGCGTTGATAATGGCTTGGAAAACTTTGCCAAAGATTGGAAGGAGACTAATAGGACGGTAATTGGCGGAGTCTGAGGGTTCGCCAGAATTCTTAAATATAGGAACTACGCAGGAGGACTTCCAACAGGCAGTGGCTGCAATAAAATATGTTGATGTTTTCTTGTGTGTTATTTTTAATGCTAGTGTCACATGTTTTTTGTAAAAATAATTTTATTTGTTTATCAATGATGTAGTTGGGAAAATTATTGTTGAATAGTGTTTGTTTTATGTGTTTGGCTCAAAAATGTTTTTTTGGGAAGAAGAATTTTGACATGTTCTATTTAAGAAGTTCATTATTACTCCTATTTTATATCTTTCAGGGCATTGGCTATTATAGTTAAGAAGAGTTTTTACTTGTGTTTTTTTTATACAGGAAAGTGATAAATTTGTTGGTTTTTAGCTCTATATTAATGGAATTTTGTTATTGTCTATGAGTTCATAAGTGAATTTTAGTGAGGAGTTGTTTTAAAAATTAAATTTTACATTTGTGATTTCATTTGTATTTTTATTGAAATAAAAATGTTGTCAATATACCTTTCATAAATCTCCAATTTATCAGTTTTTCTAAACACTTTGTTTTTGCAACATGTAAAAATTCAAGAAAATAGGACCCAATGGATTTTTCATACTGACACCATTAGTTGGCATGTAGATGTTACCATTATGGTCCAAAAATAGAGTTTAGTTTGGTGTTTAAGCAATTTCCAAAAAATTGGATTGTTGGAGGAGGGATAGATGGATGTTTGTAAATGCAGTCAGCAATTATATTTAGTATTTCATCAGTTGGTTGTCAACATCTAGCAAAGCTAGAATAACACCTTTAGTTGAAGGGATGCTGTAATTGTTAGGTATGTATGGAGAAATTATGTAATTTAAGGTTTTAGATAGTTGCTATACTGGTTTAGGTATTTGTGATATGATGGGTCTGAGAGGAAAACCTAGTTTATAGGTTTTATTAATACCATAAAGATATCTCAGTTGGTAATCACTGACAATTTTATGGTCTTTTGAATGTATGAAAAATTTCCAGCATCCATGATATCATCTTCTGATATAGTACTTCAAAATTATGAGAAAGTGTTAACAACATTTGGCACGATATTTTTTAAAAATTATAGTTGTTTTTTTGTAAATCACACCAGGTAGAGTGGTGAACATCAATTTTGTCTTTTGCAGGTTAATCTTCAGTGAAAAACGTCATTAGGGGCAGAGAATCAACCTATTATAAGTTTCAGATCTTTCTTTAAGTGTGTTATAAAATTTGCATTGTCAGTGTTCTAAACATGTGTATAGTAGCATGGAGGAATAAATAAAATAGTTGCTAGTGAAGAAAAAAGAGAAGACAAGGATTGTAAATATAAATTTCTTTTGTATTATCCAATGGATGTGAGTAGAATATCTCTAAATGTAGATGAGAGTAATGGCATTGAAGAAAGGGTAGAGTTGGTAAGCCTAGATTTGTTTGTGAAGTTAGTTGACTGAGGTCATAATAGTGATGTCAAGAAAGGCCTGAAGTGGATTAGTGAAGCTTGATGATTACCGTGAATCTGAGTTCTTTGATACAGAATGTCAATGCATGCAATGGCATAGATGTTAGAAGACGGTGGATCATCAGTGGGTATTTGTGTCAGCTCAGTTGACTGAGGTCAAAGTGGTGATGTCAAGAGCCTGCTGCATGTTGATAGTTGGTCTGTATCGCTTTGCTTCTGCCTAAGTCATTTATGAGTCAGTCAATTAAGTGCCATACGTGATACACGCTTGGGCAATCATGTCTGTTTCGAGACATGACTGACTGGGCAGAAGATTATCCCGCAGTAGGTTGCCATTGCTTTCTGCAGTAGACTGGTTGACGACCAAGGCTATAGAACCCAATCTGTCCTGTTATTTAACCCATAACTGGAAGGAATAGATGGACTAATACCTTTCCCAAGGGTATTTGCGCATAAGTGAATGCAATGAATTCGGCTGGATTTCGAACTCGGCTCTCTGATTTCTTGTTCCAAACCGATATCCAATGCACCACAACGCACATCCTTTATTTACAACGCACATCATTTATGAGTAGCTTTCTTAAAATTCAAATCTGAGCTCACCTTTTTTCTTTGGTGGCAATATTTGTGATCGGCTTCTTTTATGTTATATTTTAGATTTTTGAGGGGGATTTGTTTTTTGGGCCAGATGTGATGCCCACAAACCCTGTGCAGAGGACAACTTTTTATTTTTTTGTTTTGTTTTCTTAGCATTCACATGCAGCCAAAATCTGGAATGATCACAGAAAAAGATCTAATTTGAAGCAGAGTATAAAATCAGTATTCAGTAAATATTGAATCAAACACTAAAATTTTTGGATTTGGAATAACTAGATAGCATATATTGTTTAATAGCCTGTTGCAGATGCTCCTTCCAAAGACCTAACTGATTCAAGAAGTGTGATTTCTTAGTAGCAGTCACAAGCAGACTTTGAATCTTTGCCTTTAAAGGTTGAAACAAGGATTCCATCAATTCAATCCCAAGACACAGAAATACCTTACATGACTGAAGTGATCAAAGACAGCTGAAGAAAAACAGTTCACAACAAGACAGAGTAATTTCATTGGAATGCTTGCATGTCTAGATGCCTTGATTATGGTGATAATGTTGGTGGTAAGCTCTTGAAAAGTGGGAAAGACATTCATTTAATAAAGTAGTTAATTCTGTAGAAAACTAGCAGTATAGCCCAGTGTTGCTTGGGTGTAATGAAAGCTTTAAAACCAATCCATGGTCCTGGAGCACAGACTCAGCCTAAAGAATATGTGTGTGAAGTTTGTTGAGAATCGGATAAAAATTGTGCATTTCTATAAAGGACATACAGACAGATAAACAGCCACACACACAAACATCTTGCCTTTTATATATATATATATATATATATATATATATATATATATATATATATATTATTGATTTTCTGCAGTATTGTAAGAACTGCAACCTTGAAACTTCTGAATATCGTTTCTTATGTCTTTGTCTATGAGTGTATCATATTTGATTAAAATCGGACCACTCCTTTAATAACCCAATTTTTTCGATTATCGATTTTCGATATTTATCGGGGGTAGCTTGACACAAAATCTAGCTAAGAACACTCGCAGATGCTTATAGTACAACTGTGTAAATTTTCAAGAAAATCGGTTAAGCTGTCTCGGAGCCTATAGGTAACGGACACACACACAGACACACACACATACACACACACACAGACACACACACAGACACACACACAGACACACACACACAGACACACACACACAGACACACACACAGACACACAGACACATACACACACACAGACACACACACATACACACACACAGACACACACAGACACACACACACAGACACATACACATACACACAGACACATACACATACACACACACAGACACACACACAGACACACACACACACAGACACACACACAGACACATACACATACACACACACACAGACACATACACATACACACACACACAGACACAGACACAGACACATACACATACACACACACAGACACATACACATACACACACACAGACACATACACATACACACACACACAGACACACACACATACATACACACACAGACAAAGTTCCATTTATAAATAAGTTTAGATTATCTATAACTGCATTATCAACAGCTGATGAATTAAAGAAAAAGTTGGTAAAATATTCAGTCCATCGTCTCATTAGGCTTTCATGTGTTTGGAATGAAACTTTCATGAAAAAGACAATACCATGTCTTCAAGTTATGCATGAACTTTGAACTTCTTTCAGGGTGCTACACTACTAATCATTTTTCATCTTTCTGAGGCTTATGGCCATATCACGTTGAATACACCAGTTCTCACTCAATCACCGAAGTTAAGCAACGTTGAGCCTGGTTAGTACTTAGATGGGTGACCACTTGGGAATACCAGGTGCTGTAAGCGTTTAGTGACATATGTGCGTGCTTATGGCCATATCACGTTGAATACACTGGTTCTCGCTCGATCACCGAAGGTAAGCAATGTTGAGCCTGGTCAGTACTTAGATGGGTGACCACTTGAGAATACCAGGTGCTGTAAGCATTTGTGCATTGTGGTGCAGTGGATATTGGCTCGGAAAGAGAAATCGGTGAGCCGAGTTCGAATTCCTATTGAATACCCTGCATTCACTCAAGCACTGGTACCCTTGGGAAAGGCATTAATCCGTCCCTTCCTTCCAGTTATGGGTTAAATAACAGGGTAGTGCTTAGAGACCCTGCCCTTAAAATAAAAAAAATCCCAATGAATTTTGATACTCAAAAAGAAAAAAGTATTACTAGATACAAAACTTATAAAAACAACAATAAATTGTTGACGAGAAAAAAGTATTACCAGCAATAAATAAATAAAATTTAGTTGGCAATAAATGACCCGCCGAGGTTGATATGCCATAAAAACAAAACAACCAACCAATCATCTTTCTGAGCTTACACTGAAGGATTGATTTGTGTTATGTAAGAGTTCATTCCACATTGAGAGTTTTCTGATAAACTGCTTTACAGAGAAAAATGAAGGGTTTTTGATTTTGAGTAACCCCTTGACATTATCATTGTTGACATTAAAACATTTTCTTGCCAAGATCCAACAGTTTGACTCTAACTCAATGAATGTGAATTTTACAAACATCCTATATCCCATCAAAAGTAAGGTGGTTCATTCTCTCAGCTAAAGTTGTCTGAGCTTCCAACTTGGAAGTTTAGACACATCAAGACATTGTGGAAACTTTCAACACATTCATCTAAATCTTTTGTTTTTTTTTCAAAATTGCATCTTTAATTTCTTCCTGACCAGTTAGATGATCTGTCTCACATACAGTAGAAGACAAACATTGCAGACATCTCTAATGACTATTCTCTAAGTTATGATAAAATCTATTAAATGGCCATGCTTTGGTATGGAATGAGTACAGGCAACCTTCTGCTTATCTTTTTGACAAAAGTGGTATTGCAGATTGCAAGATCAAACCAAGAACAGAATTCAAGTAGATATAATTCATTGCTGTTTCTCTTTCCAATACCATAGGGCTCAAGAGTCTCCCTACTCTTGCATTAAAGTCTACAAGAACTATTAGTTTCACTTCTTTTAAGATTGATATCATAGCATCTCCAAGAGCTGCATAAAAAGAATGTTTTCTTCCTTGACCACAAGAGTTGGAACAAATATTAAGAAGTGTGATAAGTAACAGTCACCTGCTATGGAACACAAACTTTCATTATTCAATTATTGATGCTATACAGCTGCTCTACATTGTCTACCACAGATCTTTTCAATCACATTTCTCATCTTTTTGTTTGCCAGATCAAAATACTGCATATTGTAACACGGCAGAAAGATGATCCCCATCAAACAAGCACATTTGTGACAAAGTGGCTATATCAATGTTCAGTCAGTCAGTTAAGTGCCATATGTGATACATGCTTGGGTGATCATGCCTCGAAAGAGACATGACTTAATGGGCAGATGATTACCCTGCAGTAAGTTGCCATTGCTTTCTGCGGTAGATTGGTTGCCAGCCAAGGCTATACAACCCAATCTCTCCTGTTATTTAACCCATAAATGGAGGGTAGAAACAGATTAATACCTTTCCCAAATGTATTTGTGCTTAAGTGATTGCAAGGAATTCAACTGTAATTTGAACTCGGCTCCCTGGTTTCTCATTCCGAGCTGATATCCACTGCACCACAACACACATAGTCATATCAATGTTCACATGCTTCAATTCTTTAGTAACAGAAACTGTTCTACATTCTGGGTGGTTTCTGTTTTCACAATCCAGAGTAGATCTTGCATTTCAACAACCAATGTTGAGTAAAAGTTTCTGTTTCATAAATTTTCTCATTTTGTTTCTACATTAAACAAAGCTCCGTTAGTTACAGTAAACTAACCATTGGACAGCAATGTTTGATGCATTTGCATTTGCCAAGAATCTGTAAGAGAAGTGTCCTCCTTAAATAGGGACTGCTCAGATGCTGAGAACTCTGTCCAAATCTGCCTCTATCCATGAAGACATGATAGCAGTGTTTAGATAAATCTTCTGTCATCCACATGCAAATTCATAACTATATTTTTCCAAACAGTTAAATTTACACATGTCACCACTCTTCCAGCAATGTGGTACTTTTAGATAACATCAGATTTACAGGATGCAAAGAGAAAAATATACAGAGGCAAGGATGTCATTGGTTTACTGATTGCCAGACTTTGAATTATGACACTTAGTGTCTGCTACATGCTTTGATTGACCTTTCAACCACCTGATGAACATTCATGAACATTCTCAAATTTATAAGCCTTTATAAATCAATGACATTCTCATCTCTGTATATAAACACGTGCAGCATAATAAATCCTTCATTGCCCTGATAAAATTCCCCAGAGAACGAAACACATCAGCTAAGTATAGGATATCCTCTAGTCACTTCTGATTCATTTTGCGTCTTCTACAAATACGCTCTATCTGAGAATATTTATATATGTGTATGTGTGTTATATATATATATATATATATATATATATATATATATATATATATAAATGTATATTTCAGCAGAACCTTTCTTTGAAGCATCTTTCATTGAATATGGCCAACAAGAATAATTTAATCAATATTTTCTTTAGTTTTTCCGTTTTTCAGGAGCTAAAGAATATAAAAGTTGTCCATAATTTCAGGAGTTAAAGGATAAAAGAATGTCCATGCTTTTTATTATTCCAACCTAGATATGACCCCCTTTAAAAGAAAACTGAAATTGAAATACCCATTTGACAGCTCACAACACAAAAATCAAAGTGCACCCAAATTTTAAATATGTGTTAAAGGTCAAAGGCTTAAAAATCGTTCACCATAACCAACACAATATTATCCTGACAAACAAACTCAAATAAAGCCACAAAAGAGTTGCACAATAATCCCAATGTTGTTACTAGACATGCTAAAAAAACTAATCATTAGATAGTGCTTGACTAAGAAGGTTACAACAAGAAACTGCAATCCATCCAAGATAACACAATGAAGTTAACTAGATTTAGAAAAAAAACCCGCAGAAACATTAAAAAACATATAAGTAAAATTATTACAGCAAACTACACTGATGTTGATAGCTTAAAAGTAAAGAAGATAACTGGTGACTACCAACTGGGATATGTTTATATATATATATATATATATATATATATATATATATATATTGTAACTAAGTTGTTGAACTCATAGGTTTATTTACCTTTTTGTTCATGCATTTACTTTTATAAAGAGTGCTCGATACAAATGTAGAGCGTTATAGTCATCAGCAGACAGGTCTGTTTTGCTGTATCACAGCTCATCAGTACAGTTAGACTTCGATTGCTTTTAATATATATATATATATATATATATGCTGTTAAATATAACAGACAATGAATGTCTATTATGTTTAATCATGAGCCGTTCTAAACTTCGTATTTTTGCTTTAATTTCAGTTGAAAATAAAGACAAAAATTCTCCAACATTTGGATAATTATTTATTGATTTTCTTCTAAGCTTTTCAGCTTACATGTCATCTTTCTGATCAGAGTACTATTAAACAACATTTCTCTGAAAAACATAAACATGTAGGTAATATCAGACAGATTTTGGTCAACAATACGGTGATCCTTACTCATACACACAGAAAGAGGAACCTGCAGATATTGGAGGCCATGTACATCAAATCTAAACAACCAACACTCAATAAAATCAACTTTAAATCCGGAAATAACATATTACATTGCATTTGACTACATGGTTTTGTTGTCATTCCACGCTATCACGTGGTGTGATGTCATAAAACCGCATCGCAAATTTAAGAACTGTGTTTATTGTTTTTGGTAACTATTGCTGTTGTCAAGCGGAGTTTTATGTCAACACAAAATAAAATTGTTGGTGATGGTGGATTTTATAATATTTCAGTCTAAACAACCTCTCTGAAGATGGCTCATGTGAGCTGAAAGCTTAGAAGAAAACCAATAAATAATTATCCAAATGTTGGAGAATTTTTGTCTTTATTTTCAACTGAAATTAAAGCAAAAATACGACGTTTAGAACGGCTCATGATTAAACATAATAGACATTCATTGTCTCTTATATATGTTTAGAAAATTACTTGCTGCCTCGATACACTAAATATATATATATATATATATATATATATGTATGTATATTTGGGCAGCAATCTTTCATTTAAACATGTTCCATTGAAAATGACCAACAAGGAAGATCTTATTAATTTTTTATTTAATTTTTCTAGTATTTTTACATGTTTCTTTTTTATGGGGATAAGGAATGTAAAAATGTTCCATAATTTTTGACTTTCCAAGTTCTTTCAGCCTCTTCACAGGCCATTTTCAAAGATGTTATTTTTCCAGTGTTATGTCCTAATATTTGACTAAAATGTAATTGTTTTATTTTCTAGTATTTTTTGAAAAGAAGAATTTAAAGAGATAGTATCACATGATGTGCAGAGCTGGGCATCATGTGAGCATCTGTCTATTTTTTTTTAAATTTCAAAACTCCATTTCCACAGTTAAATAAATAAGGTTGATGGGAGGAGAAAATTGTTCAATATTCAGTGCCTCTCTTGTAGCAAGGTACCTTTGATACTAGTATTTTTGTATTTTCAACCAAAATTTTTCTTAAAGGTTCTTTTAAGTTATTGGTTTATAAATTGTTTTTATTGCACTATTATTTGTACTATATTAGTCATCACTAGTTTACATTTGATAGGCTTATTATTATTATTAGAAATAACAAGGTTTGCTGTCTTCCATTTCCTATAATATATATATTATAAATTCTATGTTTTTGAGTAATCATGGCAGAAATATGGTTTTTAATAATCTTAAATTTGTGCTATGTATAATTAATGTGCATTTGGCTGCAATAAAATATGTTGATGTTTTCTTGTGTGTTATTTTTAATGCTAGTGTCACATGTTTTTTGTAAAAATAATTTTATTTGTTTATCAATAATGTAGTTGGGAAAATGATTGTTGACTAGTGTTTGTTTTATGTGTTTGGCTCAAAAATATTTTTTTGAGAGGAAGAATTTTGATGTGCTCTATTTAAAGTTGATGGTAGGAAAAATTGTTTAATATATAGTGCCTCTCTCATAGTGAGGTATTTTTGATATTGGGATTTAAGTAGTATTTTTATATTTTCAACCAAAATTTTCCTTAAGGTTCTTGTAAGTTATGTGTTAATAAATGTCCTTTTTTATTATTACTATATAGGTGGCATGTAAGTCATCTACTCAGAAAAGTAATAGAATGTCCAATATAGATAATTATAAAATCTTCCTTGTTGGATGTTTTAACAAAACATTCTTATATATATATATATATGTATATATATATATATATATATATATATATATATATATATATATATATATAAACCCTTATAAAATTATATATATATATATAAACCCTGCACCAGCAGCCTACACCCATAAATAGGAAAACCTATCCTGAACTTAGCCACCAACAAACACTTAACCCTAAGATGTTAAAAAGGTCAACAAAATTCAAATTACAGACCAACCCCACTAACACCCAAAAAAATCCAAATCCAACACAAATAAACAGTCTTTTCAACTAAATAATTCTCATATCAACTAAATCACCTGAAGAAGAAGCAGCCCAGATAAATGGCTAGCTTCAAAACACGAAAAGTTTTGTATAATGATACTATGAATTTATAAACCATTGTAACAACAATTACAGTATAACGCTCTACATTTGTATCGAGCACTCTTTATAAAAGTAAATGCATGAACAAAAGGTTAAAAAACCTACAACTTATTTACAATATATATATATATTTTTTTTTTAATCATTTCACCCCGAGCAAGGCGGAAATGCCACTGATGTGCAGGGGGCTACATAACTGTAAAAAGATTAATTAGAAAAGAGTGAGGAGTACAAACTAGTTTGAAAGGAGCAATAGAAAGCTGAGAAAGCAGGTGCGATGACAGATACATAGGTGGAGAGAAAGGGAAGGTTATATGGGGGTGGGGAGAGAGCTAGAGTCCAGTGGTTAGTAGATGAGTATTGACTTTGCATTTAAATTTCTGGAGGTTGTAGCCATCAAGAAAGCAAGAATATGGGAGTGAGTTCCACAGGCGGGAAGTGCGAGAGAAGAAGCTGCAGGAGTAGAATTGTCGTCTGCATTTGGCTAACCTGACTGTGAATAGGTGGGACCCAGTTGCCAGTCTGGTTGCACAAGTAAACACCTGTTGAGGAGGCACCAGTGGCTTAAGTTCGTCCGAGCAGATGCCATGAAAGTATTTATAGAACAGACAAAGAGAGGCCACATTTTGATGGTGGGGAAGTGGCTGCAGTCGAGTCGCCAGATCAGTACTATCCCATTACAGACTCTCCTTTGGAGTCTGTCAAGAACACTGAGGAGAACGACAGGGGCACCTGACCATAAATGGCAGCTGTACTCCATGCATGGATGGATGGTTGACTTGTATATATGCAGGATGGATTCAGGTGGAAAAAACATCCTGGATCAACATAGTGACTCAAATGAGTGCTCAACAATAGGAAATCCTCAATACCTCCTTTAATCCATGAATTTGAGGTTCTCACGTCATCTGCGGACAAAGCTGTGTGCTTTGCCCGTAGATTCTCATCCAACTCCACATTTGACTCGTCCGGAGTACACCCACCTGACTTCCCTATTAGAACTGAGGCCAAACTGCACAACGTATATATTACCCCGACAGTAGTATCCCAAGTAATTTCAAAACTCAACCCCCATAAGGCATGTGGAGACGATGGAATCCCGGTGATAGTCCTTAAGAGGTGTGCTCCTGAACTTTCCCCTGTCCTCTCTAAACTGTTTAACTACTGCCTTTCTGCTTCCTGCTTTCCTGTATGCTGGAAGTTCTCTTCAGTCGTTCCTGTATTTAAGAATTGTGGTGAACCCTTGGACCTATCCAACTATCGCCCTATCAGTCTTCTACTGATATTCAGAAAAGTATTCAAGGCCATAATCAATGCTGAAATAGTTCATCATATATATAAGCACGTTTTGTTAAAAACATATATACAGTGTAACCCTGATATAAGAGAGTTGTCAGGATTGGATAAAAGTTATCTTATATTCGGTTGCTCTTATATCCGGGTTTGGTATATTTTATATACATTACCACAGGTTCTAATTTTGGACCAGAGAAATTCTCTCTTGTATTTGGGTCTCTTATATCCGGATTATACTGTATATATATACACTATAATCTAAAAACTCATAAACCAGGTTTTGCTTTCCAACCTATCATATCTCCAAAACTCAAACTTATATATACCAAATATCAAAAATCTTCAACCAAATAATTTTTTCCTATGTACCCAATAATTAGAGTATAACATCAACCAACGACTTTCTTCATATCCTGAAAGCAGCAAATTCCATTGGTGATATTATCACTTCACTGGATGTTGAAAGGTTTTTTTACCAACATCCCAGTTGCAGAAACAATTAGTATAATTAGTGAGTATGTCTAGAAACAGCTGGCAGTACCACCTCCAAAAACCTGACCAACTATTCTTTGGAAACTACTGCTTGCCTGTGCCATGAATGCTCCATTTTATGACTATAATGGCAATACATATATTCAAACTAAAAGTGTCTGTATCATAAGCACTTTAGGTTATACTTTTGCTAACTTTTACATGGCTTATATTGAAAAAAAGTGTTTAAAACCATACACAAACCAGAAATCTACACAAGGTATGTCAATGACATATTTGTTTTGATAAAGAATAATGAAGAAATCACAAACCTGAACTCAACTATTGAAAAAACTCAAAGCTAACATTTACATATGAACTTATGGTCCCTAACAAATTCCCATTCCTCATCATTGAGAAAGAACTACAATCCAAGGTATTTACCATGTACCTGTATAGAAAACCCACCAATACAACTTCTTGTTTTCTTAAATATGAGAGCTAATACCTGGAAAGCTATAAAATAAGAGTGATAACAAATTTTTTAGAACACACCAAAATTCCTCTCTGCAAATAATATTTCTAAGAGAATTCAAGCACATAAACAAACACTAGTCAACAATCATTTTCCCAACTACATCATTGACAGACAAATAAAATTATTCTTACACAGAATAGACGACACCAGTAATAAAAATATAGTACAACAAAACATCAACGTATTTTATTGAAAAATAACTGTGAGCAGAATGAATTTGCCATGAGGAAAATGATTAAACACCATATTTCTGCTACAAACCTTGAAAATCACATAACGTTTCTTATATTACAGAAAATGGAAAACCACTAATCATGTCATTATTAACCAAAATAACCCCAACAATTAAAACTATCAATCACCTATATAGTGTACCAGTTTCAATGGCCAGCATAGGACTGTTCTTGTCACAAATCAGTTACCTAGATTGGACATACTACCACCACATGAAGTAGACAACTTGCATGTCACCAGTTGAATCAAAGTATTATTAAAAAGCATTTATTAACCAATAATTTAACAGTATTCCTATGGAAAATTTGAGTTGATAACACAAAAATTCTTTTTAAATCACATAAATGTTGAGATCTTATAATCAGGGAAGTTCTACTAATTAAATGCCATTCTCTGGATATCATTTTAACACTGTTGAGTTGCAGAGATGGTGTGTTATATGTTTTCAAAACACAAACAAGCCATTCATGGCACATGACTGCTCTAAACAGTCATTACTCCTCAAAAATAGTCACAGTTAAAGCTATTATGTCACACAACACACAGAGAATGAATATCCCAAATACAACACCTTGGAAAATGGCTAAAGTACTAGATGAAAGCATTCAGAACAATAAAAATTATGGGCAGTTGTTATATTCTTTAATTCCTGAAAAACAGAAAGAAGCTAGAATGCTGGAAAACAAATTGATTAAACCATTCGTATTTTCTTGATCCACATTCTTTCTCTGACAACTCTTGTATCATATTCTTCTTTCTTTACACTCCTCTCTCAGGCATCCCTCTACACACCTTTATTTTCATTCTTTTCTTTCTCATTCTCTGACTCCCCTGTAACTTTTTCCTCTTTCTCATTTCACCTCTTCAGTAACCCCCTGCACACCAGTGGCAGTTCTGCCTTGCTTAGAGTGAAATGATTAAAAAAAAAATTCTTGCCAACTGTATTTAATAAAAAGTACTTAAATAGAGTGTTCCATTGAGACAGATCAAAGTTAACACTAAATAAACCAGTGTTATTGGTAAAATTTTATTAATTTCATGATTGGATCAAGTTATTTGAGTCATGGCAGTTATGTGTAAAAAATAATATCACCCAAAGTCTACCAAGGCTTCAGCAGCACACCTCCACTTGATGGTCAAAATTTTTGATGTCTCCTCTGCATAGCTGTTCCTTCATTTCACCAATATGTCTTATTATCTCTCCTTCAGCTGTTAAATTGTTGTTGGCTTGTTGGCATAGATCTTGCTTTTGAGATGACCTCAAGGGAAGAAATCTAAAAGCATCAAGTTGGATGATTGTGGTGTTCAATTTACATCACTGTTTTGAGAGATGATGTGACCTGGGAACTTCTCATTCAATAAAGTCATTGTTGCATTGGCTGTGTGGCAAGTTACGCCATCCTGTTAGAACCACAAATTTTCAACATCCATAACATTCAATTTAGGCCATAATTACCATGACCCAAATAACATGATCTAAAAGTGAAATTAATAAAATTTTACAAATAATACACTTTTATTTACTGCTAACATCTTAATGGAATATCCATATATATACACAATGTGCGATGAGTAAATTGTAGCCATTTTATATTTTTCATGTTGCACATGAACATACTTTGTTTTTGATTTTTTTGACTGCACTGTAGGGTCAGTTGAGCACCGTCTGAGGGAAAAAGAGCACTATAACATGATTCATACTATCAGGAATTTTGAAATGTCAGGCTGTCCTGCTTGGCATTTGCACTGAAAGCTCCAGTATAAAGATTTCAAAGTGTTTAGGTGTCAATGTGAGGACAGTACAAAGAATTTGGAAAGAGTTGGTTAGTCTGATGGTGATGACAAAGCATGGATGCTCGCAAGACTCATTCTGATCATCTGATAAAAAAAGATTTTCATAAATTTTATGGTGAGATCCAGGCTAGGATTGACAAGGATTCATCCAAGTCAATCAGGTTCAAATCCAGAGACACAGCTGTGTCTCAGTTTCTTATCAAGCAGGTAGTGCATGAAAACATTTGGTATTTCTCAAGATGAGAAATGGCCAATTGTTATTTTAAGCAAAAGGAAATACTATGGAATGTTTGAACAAACTCAAATGCTTTTGTTTTTCTCAGACAAGAAAAACTTTTGCCAGGATAAGATGGTGAACACCTAGAACAACCGTTGGCTTGCTGTATCTTTAAAAGATTTACCAAGTGTGATAAAAACCAAATATCCAGTGAATGGTGTTTAGAGTGATCACTAGTGATGGCAATGCTATTCTCCATTCATCTTCCCACAGAGACTCAGACTTAACATCGAATACCTTGAGTAGGTAGTGTTGCCCTGTGTCAAGAAGGGTAACTACTGAAAGACACTATGTTTGGCAACAGCACTCTGGACCATACCACACAAGCAGGAGAACCCAATTATGGCTGTCAGACAATTTTTGTGACTACATCCCCCTTTACATCTGCCAACCTGACTCCCCAGATTGCAACACCCTTGATTATTATGTGTGAGGCAACAAAAGAGACTAAGAAAACTAATTGTAACATTAAAGATGAACTGAAGGCAAGAATTATGGCAGCATTCACCAGCTTCAACAAAGAGACTGTCCAGAAGAGTTGCATGAAATTTCTGAAGACATCTAGAGGCTGTGTTTGAAGCCAATGGCAATTTTACTGAATAATTTACTTTTTAGTATATCAAGATATTTTTGCATAATTTTGGTAAATATATCTTCCAAAATGAGATGTTATTTTCATTTTCATGTAATTTAGATGAAAATTAATCCATCAGACACAGCATAGTAAAGTCTGGGGATCTCGACAAAGATCATCCTGCTCGGAACATTATAATTTGGTGATACAAAATCACAAAGAACTGTACCAAATAATAAAACCACATCACTTGCTGACTACCAACATCCATAACAAATAAAATTGAAGAGAAAATGATGACATAATCAAGATGTTGATATCCCACACTACTTCAAATAAAAGGTTAGAAAGGAAACCCCATCAATACAAGGAAGAGCAATAATAGCTATTGGACTAGAAAAACCTATTTTCTTGAACGATTGTTTTATGAGAAAGGTTTTATGAATTACAACTGAAAAGAAAGCTCCCATCAATACTGGAAAGGGAAATAACAGCTATTGGACTTGAGAAACCTATTTTCCTGAAAGATTGTTTTAAGAGAAAGATTTTATGAATTACAACTGAAAAGAAAGCTCCCATCAATACTGGAAAGAGCAATAACAGCTACTGGACTTGAGAAACCTATTTTCCTGAAAGATTGTTTTAAGAGAAAGATTTTATGAATTACAACTGAAAAGAAAGCTCCCATCAATACTGGAAAGAGCAATAACAGCTATTGGACTTGAGAAACCTATTTTCCTGAAAGATTGTTTTAAGAGAAAGATTTTATGAATTACAACTGAAAAGAAAGCTCGTATCAATACTGGAAAGAGCAACAACAGCTACTGGACTTGAGAAACCTATTTTCCTGAAAGATTGTTTTAAGAGAAAGATTTTATGAATTACAACTGAAAAGAAAGCTCCCATCAATACTGGAAAGAGCAACAACAGCTACTGGACTTGAGAAACCTATTTTCCTGAAAGATTGTTTTAAGAGAAAGATTTTATGAATTACAACTGAAACTAGTACTGGCTGTTTGGTCAATGAATGCCAAATGTTTCCATGTATGTTTCTTAATATCATCAGTATCATTCTCTTCTATCCCATTCATTTTTCTTTTTATCTATCTATCTATCTATCTATCTATCTACACACAGATGGGTGCATGAAAGCAGGCACACACATGCGCACACACATGCGCGCACACACACACACACACACACACACACCATTTATACATGCATTCTTACACTTTGAAAGGAAATTACACCAATGAAAAGTGTGTAAAAAATGAATAATGAAAAGTACAAGCCATCAGTGGCTGATACCCTTGTTGAGTGGATAAAGTGGTTACCAGAGTCTCCATCTATGAAAATTTAGATTTGGGATGCTGAAGTTAGATGGATGGATATATGTTCAAAACATCAATCAGGTAAGTGGCAAACCTTTTACACATATTAATTAATTATATATATATATTTATATTATTATGTCTATGGCTATAAGCAATGTCGAGCCTGGTCAGTACTTAGATGGGTGATCATTTGGGAATACCAGGTGCTGTAAATGTAAGGACCAAGAATGGTCCACCAGTTCTCCAGGTTTGGGGGTTGGGCACAGGGCTAGCAACCCTGCCCCATAAAAAACAGTTTGTTATGGAAACAGTAATAAAAAGTTACTGCTCTACATACCATTTGGTGTAAAAGGGTTAGATGATGATGATGATATATATCATTACTTTAGAACATGTGCAAACTACAAACAACTACAAAATTGTACATTTTGTTTCAACATTGAAAGGACATTGTTCTTTCAATATTGAAACAAAATGTACAATTTTGTAGTTGTTTGCAATTCATACATGTTCTAAAGTAATAATTAATAATAAATATTCATTGCTCTATTTTTATATTGAGCACTGTTTTAAATTAATGTTTTCAACATTGCGATTGTTTTCTTTGTTCTTATTCATTTTTGGATATATATATATATATTTTTTTTTTTTGTACATGAGTTATTATGTGACATTTCTACCATGTGGTGCCTTTAGCTGATTTGCAGTAACTGATTTTACCTTTTTTTAAGAAGGCTCAAGTAATGGTTTATTTTAATGCTCATGTAATGGGGATTTTTGTACGTGCAATTTTCAAAATTAGAAAAAATTATACTGTTTTCATCCATGGTTGTATGACCCTAATAGGTATTTTATTGTATGGTTACACTTAGTTATAATTTCTGTTCTTTCATTCAGTAATTCATTTTTGTTTGGGAATAACATAATATATATATATATATATATATATATATATATATGATAGATTGAGTAAAGAACAAATACCTAACTTTTCTTCCTGTCTACATATTTTGCCACCGTTGTAAGGTGTGGCTCTTTTCACTATACCCCACGTTTTATTTGGGTCTTTTCCATATTGAACACTTTTTAATACATGTGTACTGGTCTAATTTTATTATGACCAAAAACTAACTAATTGAATAATATATATATATATCCATAAGAAGTTTTAAGGATGAATATGTATGTATAACTATATTTCTATTCATTGCAAAAAAAAACTTTAAGTACATCCTCTGAGAAAGAAAATGTTAATAGAAAATATGGTTACTTACTTATTTCCTGATGGAGTGATTTCCATAGATGTGTAATATGTCCAGAAACACTCAGGAAATAGTATATAACTTATGAAGATGAACAGATTGATTGATCTATTCATATTCTTTGAATCTGTCATTATTTCATATGCGTGTGCAAGTGTGTTTACATGCATACATGCAGACATATGCACATACATATATACATAGATAGATAAATCTATGCAAATATCTAAGCTAATATATTATGGAATCATAGACACGAAAGAATATTTTGATGATCAGATCAAAAGATAAAATGATTGATCAGGTATGAAGAGAATAATTTTATTGGATGGATAGATAGATAGATAGATAGATAGATAGATAGATAGATAGATTTGAAATGCCTAAGATAGACAGAGATAGATAGATAGATAGATAGATAGATAGATAGATAGATAGATAGATAGATAGATAGATAGAAAATCTCAATGATCTTATCAAATAAAAAGTGATTGATCAGATATGAAGTGAACAATTTTAATAGATATATACATAAAACAGATATTTAGAGAAGAAATGTCTAAGACAGACACACGCATAGATAGATAGATAGATAGATAGATAGATAGATAGATAGATAGATAGATAAGAAATGTTTATGATACACAGCCAGAGGCATATAGATAGATAAATATATAAGATAGACAAATATTTAAAAAAGAAAATTATTATAATAGATGAATTGGAAGGTAGATATGAACAAATTGAGATAGACAAATTTCAGTTACAAATACATGCATATATATATATATATATATATATATATATATATATATGTCAGATTAAATAAACTGCAAACTAAATGTCTGCTTATTTTTAATAAAATCCGTTAATACTCACAGATAATATTTTGCGTATTATAATTGAAAGATGTCAAAAATGAGCTGTAACGTTGACAGATGTTATTATCATTCATTTCTCAAGGTACCGAAGTACTTTCAACCTTATTCCAAGATCATCTTCAGGGGTGTGAGCAAAACTGTGTTGCTAAAAATTACTGTCCATTTTTTCTGCTTCAAATATAATGGCTGACAAATTGCTAGCATTCATTAGAATGTGAAAATTATCCAAAATGGAATGTTTTTATATGTTATAATGTCATGGTCATGCACGTGTTAAAGCATGAAAGAACTGTTCTTTTTATAAACATTTTAGAACATTACTACAGTATTCATAGCTGATTCTATTAATTAGCAGCTTACATATTTTAATGAATATTGCCTCGAGAATCTGTTTGCTTTTGTTGTTTACTTGGTGTAGGATAGTTTATCCGTGAGTACTAACGGATTTTCTTAAAAATAAGCAGACATATTGTTTGCAATTTATGTAATTTGATTTTTTTTAAAGAAAATTTGCTGACTAAATACAGAAATATATATATTTATATATATATATAATTTATTCTAAATCCTGCTATTCATCATGACATAGCTTTCTATTAGTTAACTGAGACAAACCCTTTAAATGTCACCCAACACCTTAATTGTCTGGATGTGGTATAATTGGGTTGTTTTTTAAGTTTCTATATATAATGATCCTAATAGAAAAAAATGAAAAAATATTTCTCTGCCTGACGAGGTGCTAATAAGCAGGCACCGAAACACAACAGCTCTTGTATTGGAGTAAACTGTTTTTATTATAAACATTTACAATAAAAATATTATCATGCATAATGCTTTTACTAAATATCGAGCACTATTAAAAAAGTAGATCACTACAAACAGTCAACCACTAAACCATTAGTTTGTACTGTTCCTAAGAAATATATATATATATATAGGAAAGATTATTAAAAAGTTGTGAGTTTAAAAATGTATTTTTTGACAGTATTTGTTTATTTCTATTATAATAATAAAAATAAACAAATACTGTCAAAAAATACATTTTTAAACTCACAACTTTTTAATAATTTTTCCTATACATATTAAGACAGTATACGTGGGTCATCACTATGTTACATATATATATATATATATATATATACAGAAAATCTATGCAAGAGCCAACAAACACCCTTCAGCTCATCAGGGTAAATTGGCCTAGGTAGGTTTGTTGGCTCTTGCATAGATTTTCTGTCTTTGTTGCTCTACCTTCGTATTGAGCACTTTAGTGTTAGGGTTTTCGTCTTGGGGTTTTTTTCTTTCCTACAAGTATTTTCCTTTTTGTTCATGTACTTTGTTTGTTTCTTTTTTTTACTTCCCATCCTTTTCCCTCCGAGTTCATCCTTGGTGGGTTATTCAAGACGATCTAAATTATAGTATAACTATTACTAGTATTAGCATAATTATTTCTGTTACTATTAATATTGTTATAATTACTATAGTTATTATATATATATATATATATATATATTTTATAATCATTTCACCTCAAGCAAGGCAGTTTTACTTCCACTGGTGTGCACGGGGTTACATAGGAGGAGAGTGATGAGAAAGAAAAATAAGCTATAGGTGGTGTCAGAGAATGGGCAAGAGAAGGATGAGAATACTGGTGCAAAGAGAGCTGATGAGAGTAGAGTGGATGGGGAAAAACACACCATGCATATATGTACATCAGCAAAATATTTTGATAAAAATTGTTTGAGACAAATGGAGACAAGAGTGATATGTTATACAAAGAATTACTTACCTATTTATCTCCATCTGTTATTAATCTGTCTGAGTCTGTTCCTATCTATCTTTTTTTTTTTAATCATATCACGCCGAGCAAGGCGGTAACGCCACTGATGTGCAGGGGACTACGTAATAGTGAAAAGATTGGAAAAGAGAAAGACGGAAACCACATCCTAAACAGGGAACAAGGGATGAGCCTCTTAACCTGTTCAATAGATGTGGGTGGAGTGTGAACCAGGAGATAGATAGATCTATCTACTCCAATTGAAAAAAAAAGAGACCAAAGTGAGAAGATTGGAAAAGCGAAAGCCGGAAACTACATCCTAAACAGGGAACAAGGGATGAGCCTCTTAACCTGTTCAATAGACGTTACAAAGGCTATCTGAGTTTGTTCATATCTATCTATTTTCAGCATTATCTATCTATATTTTTCTGGCTGTCTATCTTAGGCATTTCTTATCTATCTATCTATCTATCTATCTATCTATCTATCTATCTATCTATCTGAGTTTGTTCATATCTATCTATTTTCAGCATTATCTATCTGTATTTTTCTGGCTATCTATCTTAGGCATTTCTTATCTATCTATCTATCTATCTATCTATCTGAGTTTGTTCATAACTATCTATTTTCAGCATTACCTATCTATATGTTTTTGGCTGTCTATCTTTGGCAATTCTTATCTATCTATCTATCTATCTATCTATTTTCAGCATTATCTATTTATATGTTTCTGGCTGTCTATCTTAGGCATTTCTTATCTATCTATCTATCTAAGTTTGTTCATATCTATCTATTTTCAGCATTATCTATCTATATGTTTCTGGCTGTCTATCTTAGGCATCTATCTATCTATCTATCTATCTATCTATCTATCTCATTTTATTCATATCTATCTATTTATGTGCCTCTGTGTGGAGTGGATGTTTTTAAAACATAAGACTGCATGAGACTGGGGATTAGGGATAGCCAGCCAGTCTTTGTACTTTCCTGCTGCATTATTTCATTTTTTTCTGCAAAATGAAACACGTTAGTAATGTCCTCAAGTTAATTTCCCCAATGTTTAAAACACTCTTTCTGCATTTCTGTTTTTAATTTATTTTTTATTCTGCAGCCATCAATAAGCAATAAGTTGACTTCTGATATTTTAACATCAATAACCCTTGTCTCGTCTGGCGTTATGAAAATTACAGTGCACATTAATGATCACATATTCAAAACACCTTTTCACTTGGTTAACCTCAAAGCAGAAATTTTACTCTCTAGGAATTGTTTTAACACATGATTGAAAATATTACAAAGAATCATAGGATTCACTGAAATAGCAAAAGATGCCTTCCAGAAACTAAGAGAAATATGCGGAAACATGGAAAATTTGATTTATTAAACTCATAAGTTCAGTCAGTCAGTTAAGTGCCATATGTGATACACACTTGGTTGACCATATCTCAAGGGAAACATGATTAACTGGGCATAAGATTATCCTGCAGTAGGTTGCCATTACTTTCTGTGGTAGACTGGTTGCCTGCCAAGGCTATAAAATGCAATCTGTCCTGTTATGTTAGACAGATTAATACCTTTCCCAAGGGTGTTTGCGCGTAAAGGAATGCAAAGAATAAGGTAGCTCATAGGATAGTTGTCTATATTTCCGAGATGAGTTATTGTAACTATTTGTCCTATTTACATTTTTTGAACTGTTATCCTCATCTTTGTTGTCATATTCAAAATGTTTCAGCAATTGTACCCTCTGGCCATCTTCAGATGATTGGAACTTTGAACGGAAATGTTTATTTTATCCACTGGGATATATTTTTTCTGGTTCCACATCCCATGCTTTTTTCTGAATATATCAGTTTCATTTATTTCTATTTAGTTATTCAACTGTCTAAGTTTTTGTTTACTTCCAATAATAATCTGTCGCCTGCCTTATCTCTCATTGTAACCGTTTGCACACTAGTGGTGGTCATGCCTAGTTTGGGGGTGACATGATTTAAAAGAAAATCATAATTTTGGATAAAAATCCTTTTAAAAAGAACAACTTTCCATAACATAAACCATTTAAAGTGTTTAAAACACTTAAAGTGATAAATATACACTACCAGCCATAATTATTAGGCCAACCCAGACCATCCCTCCTTATATTTTTGTCAATGGCAACTAGTTGGAGGTAGTTGATACTTTTGTCCATCTTGGAAGCACACTTTCTAGATGGAACACTTTTGATGATGAGGTAAATGCACGAATAGCAAATATGGGCAGTGCCTATGGAAAGTTGGAGAGCAGACTCTGGTCAGTGTCAGACATCTCCATAAGGGCAAAGTTGATGATGCACTAAAGTTGTCTATTGACTACTTAACTGTAGACATGTGAGACCTGCATAACTTACAAAAGTATATATATATATATATATACACTTCTGGCCATAATTATTAGGCCACCCCAGTTTTTAAAGAAAATAATGTATTTCATTCTATTTTTAGTATTTATTGCCATGTGGATAATTCTAAATGAAAATAGAATTGTTCGTTTGTTAATACTGCACAATAACATGTGCATTAAATGAACTGTTCTGGTGTCCAGTTTTTGTGCTCTCTTCCCCATGCTAGACTCTTCATCTTATTGGCTGGCCAAAGCAAAGGCTTCCTGGTTGCCTTGTAAAATTTTGCAAAGTAATAATAACAAAAGAACCATTTTATTTTCATTTAGAATTATCCACTTAATAATAAATACTAAAAATAATATGAAATACATCATTTTAAAAAAAGACTGGGGTGGCCTAATAATTATGGTATCTATACATGGTGGACTGTATACTATTGACATTATTCGAACAATTGTCCTCATCTTTGTTGCCATTTGCACGACGTTTTGGCTGTTTTACGCTTCGGCCTTCTTCATGTTTTACGCTTTGGCCTTCTTCATTTGAAACCAAACCCTTTATTATGATCACTTTCATTCCTTTGTGTGAAGCCTCTTTGGCAGTCATGAGTTATCTCCCTCTAACTGGACTCTCTAAGTTACTTGTTTACCACTGCTGTAGTGTGGTATTGAACTCACAACTCTTTGGGTCAATTCACTGGAACTAACCAACGTTTATTACCACTGAACAAGTAACTTAGAGTCAGGTTAGTGGGAGATAACTCATGACTACCAAAGAGGCTTTGCACAAGTGAATGAGAATGATATACCCTAGTGATCGTAATAAAGTGTTCGGTTCAAAATTCCTAGCACCTGAAGAAGGCCTGAGTGTACAATGGCTGAAATGTCATAAAAATAGCCACAAAGATGAGAACAACAGTCTGAATAATGTAAATAGCTACTGATCAACCTGCACTAAGATTTGTTTAAAGTGCTCAGTTGCTTGTACTGCACAAAGCACACTCTCTTCATCAAAACAACATAGCTTATACAGGTGCACTGTGTCATACGTTAGGGGTTTGTGATGATTGCATGCTATATTTTCATGGAGTTTGATCTCCTTGGAACTTTAAATAAAATTGGGTTGTGCATGGTAGACCACACAATATACATAAGGAGCGTTGATGTCAGAGTTTGCCGTTTCTGGTACAAGGGTTGCTGACATGGTAGTGCCCATGATGACTTTGCTCATGGGGTCATGAAGTATGCCATGCAAACTGCAACTGGTGGTGTGGCACTAAATTTACTATATGGAGTCATGGGAATGTAGAGTTACCCTTAAATGCCATTATTCCCAGGTCCACTCTGGCTTGCAGTGGTAGCACCTGTTAGAGTCCCATCTATGAGTTAAATTGTTTTCATGTGTGCCTGAGTGTGCATGTGTGTTGTGTGAATACACTGCATGTGTCTGTGTTAGCATGAATGAAACAGCTATGTAAATATGTACTGTGGATGTGGAATATTTTCAAAGTCTGATATATATCTACAACAGATCCTAGCAAAAAACATAAGTTAATCATATACTACTCTAAATCTAGCATATCCGATTCAATTATTCGCAATGATTCTTCTCCCCCAGTTAGCTATTTGCAAAAGCCAAACATAGCTTACAAATTCAAGTGCCCTTTGGAAGATTGTATCTCTAATGGTTTAAATAATATTTATGTTGGTCACACCACAAACTCGCTTTCATAACGCTTGACACTACACTTGAACGATAATTCTAACATTTTTAGGCATTTAAAACATGCCTGGCCACATACACAATTCTGGAAAACCCTAGTTGAAAATACAATTATTCTTAAACACGAAAACAATAAACAAAAACTATAAATTCTTAAAGCTATATATATAAAACAGTTGAAAACTAATCTAAACAAGATAAACTATGAAATCTCCATAAATATCCTTAAATGCCAATAATTAATAACAGAAGCCATTGCTTTATTCCAATGGCTTCCCATACTTAATATTTTTTGTTTTCTCTCTCGCTTGGTCATTTGTGACGTCATGAGCTGTGATGCGACATTTGCTTGCAGCGTCTTAAAAGCACGAGTTTGTTGTTGCTTGGAAATCTTCCATGTACACAAAAACAGTTTGTCATAATGGCTTGTCTGTGTTTAAATATATAATGTAATTGACATCTTTGAAAAAAGCTTATGTAAGCCAAAGGGTCAAATTGGATTATTAAAAATTATGTATCAATATTGTAATTTTCTTTCTTCATTTAATGATAATGTTATTAAGCTTATCAGAGAATATGAAAAAAATTTACATAAAAATATATAGACAAAACTTGTCTATATTATATAATGAAACATGCATTAATATATATATATATATATATATATATAGTCATCCACAGACAGATCTGTTTTGCTGTATCACAGCTCATCAGTACAGTTAGACTCCGATTGCTTTTAATCCAGGATTGAAACACAACCGAATTGGCATCAGTCGGCAATTCTACCTCTGGGCTATGGGCGTTCGGTAGAAGAAGGCAGACTTTTAGCGTGTATATTGTCATTATACCCACCCAATAGCCAGAGTGCTCTAATCCATTACTGAATGAGCGATGCGTACATGCCAAAGTAGCTACTGTTTTTCAAAGTCTACCGTTCTTCCAGAGTGCTCAATCAGGGTGTGAGAGCGTAAATAGTCATCCGCAGAAAGATCTGTTTTGCTGTATCACAGCTCATCAGTATGGTTAGACTCTGATTGCTTTTAACCCAGGATTGAAATATATGTATATATAATTTGGATAGAAAATAATGTATATATATTTCACAGTTTGGTAATTATTACTTCATAAATATATGACAATATATATATGAAATATTTCATTGCCTGGTGATGGTGTACTTGGCACCAAAACCTGCAAGCTTTTGAGTTGCAGTCCTATATGCTATTATTATAACACTAATAATAATTATTTCTCTTTCTCTCTCTCTCTCTCTCTCTCTCTCTCTCTATATATATATATATATATATATATATATACATATATAGGAAAAACTACTAAAAATTTGTAAGTTTAAAAATGTATTTTTTTGACAGTATTTGTTTATTTCTATTATTGTATTTGATATTTCAGACTGGCCTCGGCCCTTCATCAGAAACAAATGATTTTAAAATTTAAATTAGAAACGTATTTCACAAGAGTGTTCATGGATGGAGAGAGATTGTTTACATCATGTGACGCAGAAAGTGACAGATTTTTTTAAAAAAATATTTGTAAATGTAAACCTATCTTTAATAATACTTATAAATTTTGTTTTAGAGAAAATTTTTTTAATTGTATCTAAAAAATGTTTAGCTATTGAAATATTTATAATGATTCAAAACACCTAAGTCCCTATTTAACCCTAACTTGTGTGTATTTAATTTTAAAATTCAGTATTTTTCTTTCTTTCTACATGAGTGTGTAGAACTAAAATCGGAGTATATGAGTAAACATTTGCAATTTTCTAAAGTGTGACCCGGTTGATTGAAGTGAACTGCTATGGGGGAATAAAAAAAAAAGTCTGTCACTTTCTGCGTCACGTGATGTAAACAATCTCTCACCACGAATGCTCTCGCGAAACACGTTTCTAATTTAAATTTTAAAATCATTTGTTTCTGATGAAGTGCCGAGGCCGGTCTGAAATATCAAATATAATAATAGAAATAAACAAATACTGTCAAAAAAATACATTTTTAAACTTAAAACTTTTTAGTAGTTTTTCCTATACATATTAAGACAGTATACGTGGATCATCACTATGTTATATATATATATATATATATATATATCCACATGACCAAGTGGGTAGAATGTTTGCTTTCTGGCCATGAGATGTGATTTCGAATCTCCCCATGGTTGATTTGTAAGGAAGATAACTTCTCAATAATAACAGCCAGGAGTGGTGAGTCCAGTTTATGGCAGCTTTTAAAAAGTACCTGAATAGGAGTTAACCAAAGTCTTGGGAATTAAACTGTTAGGAAGCTGTAGATGATGGTTCTTGAACAAAGTCCCTAGTCATTATGACCAAGCTTTTGAGCATGATGTTGTTGTTCAAAAAAAAAAAATGATCAATCAGATTATGTTTTTTTTCAGAAGCTTTAATTAATGTCTGCTCAGGTAGACATGTAAGGTTAAGCAGGCACCTATAATAGTGATTTGTAAGCCATCCAGGTGAACAGGTGTGCTCAAAAATGTGTAATATATATATATATATATATAAGGACATTGAATAAGTTCTTATTGTTTTCGAACAAACGGCACTCCCAGAACTGTATGCATGCAGTTCTAGATGATAATACATCAATAAGGAACAATAAGGAAGTACTATAAGGAAGATTGAAATTCAGTTTGAGGCATTTTTTTCAAAGCATGAACAACTTTGTATTTTCATTGTGTTAAACATGTTGAATTTCGTGCCCAAGAAAGTGTATTTGCAGAGAATTTTACTGCACTACTGTATTCAAAAGAAATCTGCAACTGAAGCATACAGAATTTTTTGTTGAGACTTACGACAACCATGCTCTATGTGAAACAATATGCAGAGATTGGTCTAGACACTTCAAAAATGATATTTTGATGTTGAAGATAAAGAACACTCTGGCACATTGATAGCGGGTATCTTATCTTATATTTTCTTTTTCTAGTAGTAGTAGGATTCCGTTCTAGTGAAGGGTAATTGTATACCATTGCAGGTTAATGGAATTTGGCCTTGTGGAAGATAGCCCACTATAATTCATTAATAATTATAAAATCAAGAAAGGCAATTTGTTTATAAAATAACATATATATATATATATATATATATATATATATATATATATATGTCAATGCTTTATAATTAAAGCAATACTTGAAATAAAGGTCCAATGGAGGTTAGAATGTTCATGGAAAATAATAATGCTGAAAAAGATAAAAACTTAGGAGTGTGGAGGTGTCTTGTAGGTAAAGAATGTTCATTTTGAAATTGCCACTTCTAAGGTCCGTAAGTCAGTAAGTTGGTTTGTGTGGAATGTCTTTGAAGAGGTCACTCCTGAGGTCAGTAAGTACTTTTGAGACAGGGAGAAGGAAAGAGGTCAGTATAGCCGCTCGACTTAAGTCAAGGGGAGGCACTGATAGCTCTAGCCTATGAGTCCTTCTGTCTTTCTGTCTAACGATGCTTTTTGTCTCTGCTTTTTATATCCGCTTTTTGGATCAGAAGCTCATTTTGAATTTCATGCTTGTATTTGATTCTGGGCTTCCCATTGGCTGGTAAATAAAATTTGCATAGGCTCATGAAATGGAAATCTGATATTTGATTAATTTTTATTTTTCAACCGGAACATCTGCGCGAACTCGGAGGCGTGTGACGAGTTTTATTCATTTGCCTTTTTGTTGTGAGAGAGCCAACATCCAGTTTCTTGCTTTTGTTCGGTCGATATCACCACAGATGAAGAATTGGAGGCATTACTTCATGAAGACTCATATCAGGCAGAAGCTGAACTTGCAAAATCCTTAGGAGTTGATCACAACAGTTTCTTTGAGATGCTTTGAAATTAGGAATGATTCAAAATATACAAGTTGAAACCAAGAGACATCGAGCATTATCGTGTCATGAGAGAACAGCTGCTTTCATGGTAGAAAAGGAAAAGATTTTTGCTCGGTATCATGTCAGACAATGAAAAGTGGATGCACTGACATAATCCTAAGTGTAGAAGATCATGGTGTAAACCCAGTTAAACATCAACATCTGTGACAAAGTCGAATATCCACGGTTTGAAGCTTCTGTTCTGCATTTGGTGAGATCAGCTGGTTGGAGTTTATTATGAGCTCCTCAGACTGACTGAAACCATCAGGGGAGATCACTATCAACTACAACTGATGTGTTTGAGGTGAACATTAATGTAAAAATGGCTGCTAAACAAACAGCGATATGACAAAATTGTTTTGCAACATGACAACACGAGACAATATTTTTCAAAACAGGTGAAAACTTTCTTGAAAATGCTTAAATGGGAAGTCCTACTCCACCCACTTGTTCAATTATTACTTGTTCTGTTTGATGACACATGGTCTGGCTGAACAGCACTTTCTTTCTTATGATGATACCTAAAAATGTGTTGACTTGTAGTTAGTCTCAAAAGATGTGTCATATTTCCAACATCGAATTCAAATGCTGCTAGAAATGGGGAAAGATTAATGGCTAGTGATGGCCTTTCAGTGACATGTTTCTTACTAAATTTTGTTAGTAAAACATTACTTTTCATGAAAAATTAGTGGGAACTTATTCAAGGCCCTAATATATCTCTGCAAGTTTCGTTAAAAATGATAGACAACGTGCTGTGATTAATGTTTTTATATAATTTTTCATGTGATCTTATGATTTATTCTTTTCAGTACATAAATTAAGTAAAAACTGTTTGAATATTTTATTTATCCAAGTGCATTCTACTATACTTTTAGTTATTATCAACGATTAATTTAATTTTACTTTTAACTGAATATATTGATTGTTTTAAGTATCTAGGAATATAGGAAGGGATATTGTGGTGCAGTGAATATCGACTTGGAACAAAAAATCTGGGTGCCGAGTACGAATTCCAGTTAAATCCCTTGCATTCACTTATGCACAAATACCCTTGGAAAAAGCATAAATCCATCTCTTCCCTCCATTTATGGGTTAAATAATAGGATAGATTGGGTTCTATAGCCTTGGCTGGCAACCAGTCTACCACAGAAAGCAATGGCAACCTACTGCAGGATAATCTTCTGACCAACCAGTCATGTCTCTTTCGTATGGCACTTAACTGACTGGTCTATTTTTAAAACATGGTCAGCACATTGTGAACATGTTCATAGTTGATATTACTGAGTGTTGGCTTTTTTTTATTAATATTGTTTTCATTTATTTTTAAACTTTTTTTTACATGTGGTTGATGATATTATATTTGTACTAGTAGTATAGCCCGGCATTGTTCGGGTGTAACGAAAGCTTTAAAACTAATCCAGGGTCCTGGAGCTCAGACTCTTTGGACATTGGCACAAAAGACTAAAAAGCAATAGTTGTTTCCAGTTAAAGTGAAACCGTAGACTGAAAGAAAAATGAATGGATGTAAGTCAAATTTTGATTTCCTGGTATTGATATCAAATAAGTTTTTTCTCTCATAAACTGAATTTTGGAGGCTAAATAAGTCCTCTGAGTAAATGGTATCATGGCTGAGACTAAGAACTACAATTATACCTACTTAGAGCCAAACCCGAAGCAAAAACTAAAATAAAAGGGCTGAAAAAATACAGACATACAGGCAGATAAACAGACACACACACACAAACATCTTGCTTTTTATATATATATTATCGGTTTTCTGCACTATTGTAATAACTGCAACCTTGAAACTTCTGAATATCGTTTCTTCTGTCTTTGTCTACGAGTGTATCAAATTTGATTAAAATTGAACCACTCCTTCTGTAACCCGATTTTTTCAATTATCGATTTTCAATATTTATTGGGTGTACCTCAACACAAAACCTAGCTAAGAACACTCGCAGACGATTATAGTACAACTGTGTAAATTTTCAAGAAAATCGGTTCAGCCATTTCGGAGTCTATAGGTAACGGACACACACACACACACACACACACACACACACACACACACACACACACAGACAAAGTTCCATTCATAAATAAATTTTGATTTAGATAGATTTAGATTTAGATTATTGATGAGTATTTTATGGATAGAGTTTAATAAGCCTTCATGAGTATTTAAATGCATACATACTTAAAACAATTTATGGGCACCTTGAAATGGTCTAATGATAAGCAAACTTGTCTCGCTAGAAACATTACAATTGAGTAGTGGGTTTGATTATCATTGGGTGCCCCATACTTTTGGCCTTGTGCCATATTTAAGCTGAGCTTAGAAAATAACTACTGGGCACCTTGAGATGGTGTAATTGTTAGCAAGCTTGTCCCACTAGAACATTACAATTGAGTAGTGAGTTCAATCTCACTGGGTTCCTCAACTTTCAGCATTGTACCATATCTAATCTGCATTTAGAAAATTACTACTGGGCACCTCAAGGTGGTATAATGGTTAGCAAGCTTGTCTCAGTAGAGCATTAAAATTGAGTAGTGAGGTTGATCTTCACTGGGTGTCGCATACTTTCAGCCTTGTGACACATCTAAGCTGTGCTTAGAACATCAGTCTACTTAAAACAATTTATATTTAACTACAGTATCTTGCCTGTTATTTTTAATGAAACTTGTATAAAAATGGGATTGCTGCCAAAATGCACAATATATATATATATATATATATATTTCATTTATAAACGAGTTATTTCGCTACCTTGGTTTCCACCACGAGTGGTTTCTTCAGGCAATTTTTAATAAGTGATTTTACCTTTTACCGTTTTTCTTTTTAAGAATGCTCTTGTAACGGTGTTTTATTTGAACGTTGACATGGCAGAGAATTTATGAATGCAAAGTGTTTAAAATTCAAACAAATTATGACGTTTTCATCCATGTTTGTATGAACCTAATAGGTATTTCTTAGTGTGAATGCATAAAGTTCTACAATATAATTGTATAGAACACTTTTTAATTCAAATGTGTACTGGTCTAACCCTATTAGGACCAAAAACTAAATATTAAACAATCAATCAATATATATATATATATACATATATATATATATATATATATATGGAAAGTGAGAGAGGTTCGATTTGTTAGTCTCCCCTTACATGCACATATATGCACACACACACACACACACACGCACATAATATATATATGGAAAGGGAGAGAAAATATTTGTTCAATGTCCCCCACATATACACACTCAAGAACATGTAGGTGCACACACAAACACATGTGTATGAGAAGAGAGAAAGAAAATTTTTTTTTGCAGCCTCTTCCACATATGCACATATATACACATATGTTCACACAGATACACAAACACACACATATACACACACACAGAGCCTTGACAAATGAGAACATCATATCAATGTCTTCACAAAATTTCAAAGTTGACATGAACCTGCTTAGTTAAAGTGACACACTCATTGTCCTTATATATATATATATATATATATATATAGAGAGAGAGAGAGAGAGAGAGAGAGGGAGAGGGTGAAGAAGATAAGCGAGAGATAAATTTTTCTGCCTCCTTCACACACACACACACACACACACACACACACATATATATATGGTGAGTTAGAGAGAGAGAGAGGTTTTTCGTTTTTTTGCCTAATTAACTGAGAGCCAATATCTGTCTCATTATATTGATCAAATCTTGGCTGGAATAACTGACTTTTAATCACTAAATTTGTTTTTTTTGTTTTTTTTTAAATCAATTTACAGTAATAATGAGTTGGCAATGGGTTTTTAACTGCTATTGCCTCAAGCATTAATTGGTGACTATTTTGGAGATTTGATGTTTCTCTAACCTAACCAAAACAGGCAACCGAAAGATAATTGATTGAGTGATAAGCAAGACTTAACAGTCAATTGCAAAGTCATTAACCGCATTGATACCTATTTGGTTTAGGTCTTTTCTGCACTATTTAGCATTTAAAATGCTTTTTACAATGAATAATTTTTTTTTTCATAAAATATGGTATCATTATCATCTCCAGTAGCAGCTATCCTGGGTATGATGATAAACTACATCTGGCAGCAAGGCCTCTGAATAGAAGGCTTTGAGGAATGTGGAACCACCTCTTAATTGCTTCTGCTCCTAGGTCCGTTTTGAGCGTGGTTAGCAGCAACTGTTATGTTCCTAGCTATGGGCAATAGTTAAAACTCAAACTGTGGTCAAAACATGATGGAAGTATAAACATTTTAATAATCATTTTGGCTATATATTTTTGTAAAAGAAATTAATGCGCCCAAGAAAATTAAATTCTGACATTAAATGAACCATAAATTAATATAACACTAAGCAAACAATAAGCAACAGCCACTACAGCAGGTACTGCAAGTCTAACCATCTCTTAATTGCTGTTGTTCCTATGTCCAACTGGGGTCATATTACTTGTTAGGGTCCCAGCTATAGGCAAATAGTTACATCCCAAACTGGGGTCAAAGCACTATCAAAGTATAAACATTTGAATAAGTCAAAAGACCAGTAATACATTTTCATAGCAAAAAAAAAAAAAAAAATTACCAGCTATACATTTTTTTAAAAGAAATTAATGTTCTCAAGAATATTAAATTCTGGAATTAAATGATCCATAAGTAGTTGATATGCAATTAAATAAATTTTTCTTCTATATTTCTGATTACTACTTCAATTCTAACCTTTTACCTTGAGTGTTTTTCAAATTTTATATTTGATGAAATGTATACATATATATATATATATATATATATATATATATTGTATATTTGGGCAGCAATCTCTCTTTAAATTTTATTTTAGGTTTAACAGAATATAAGTGGTGTTATGTATAATGTGGAGTAGAGGTATACGTTATGTACCGAACACGGTAAGCATGTTTTTGACGTGTTCATAGTTGATGTTATTGAGTGTAAGGTTTTTTGTATTTATTAATAAAGCCTTTATTACTTTTAGTCGTTTTGCATTCTGAAACCTTTTCTTTATGCAATCCGATACCTTGAGTGGCTTTTGGGCCTTGTACACGATTATTATCAATGGAAAAACTGACAGAGAAGAGTCTTTCATCGGTGCCTGCCGTAGGGCTCTGAGTCCAATTTTAGCTTGCAATTTGCTCGGATAATGAATTCGTCCTCCATTGGGTGAATTCTGTGTTGTAATAAGAGCTTAGGGTTATATATATATATATTTTCTAAACATATGCTATTAAATATAAGAGACAATGAATGTTTAATCATGAGCTGTTCTAAACGACGTATTTTTGCTTTAATTTCAGTTGAAAATAAAGATAAAAATTCTCCGACATTTGGATAATTATTTATTGGTTTTCTTCTAAGCTTTAAAGAAATAACATATTACATTGCATTTGACTACATGGTTTTGTTGTCATTTCGCGCTATCCCACGGTGTGACGTCATAAAACCGCATCGCAAACTTAAGAACTGTGTTTGTTATTTTTGGTAACTATTGCCGTTGCCAAGCGGAGTTTTATGTCAACACAAAATAAAATTGTCGGTGATGGTGGATTTTATAATATTTCAGTTTAAACAACCTCTCTGAAGATGGCTCATGTGAGCCGAAAGCTTAGAATAAAACCAATAAATAATTATCCAAATGTTGGAGAATTTTTGTCTTTATTTTCAACTGAAATTAAAGCAAAAATACGACGTTTAGAACGGCTCATGATTAAACATGATAGACATTCATTGTCTCTTATATTTAACAGCATATGTTTAGAAAATTACTTGCTGCCTCAATATACTAAATATATATAGATATATATATATATATATTGGTTGTTTAGTTACTTAGTTTTTGGTCATAATAAAATTAGACCAGTGCCCATTTGTATTAAAAAATGTTCAATACAATTCTATTGTAGAACTTTTGAATATTTTCCATTTTTAAATGAGTTATTACACGACCTAGGTTTCTACCATGAGTGGTGTCTTCAGGCAATTTTCAATAATTGATTTTACTGTTAACCATTTCCTTTTTTTTTTTAAGAACAATCACATAATGGTGTTTTTTTTTAATGTTCACATGGTGAGGAATTTTTGAATGCACAATTTTTAAAATTACAAGAAATTATAACGTTTTCATCCATGGCTGTATGAACCTCAGAGGTATTTTTAGTGTGGTTACACTTAGTCATAATTTCCGTTCTTTCATTCAATAGTTCACTTTTTTTTGGGAATAGTGTAATCTCTAACTTTTCTTCATGGCACAGTCTATATATTTTGCCACCAGTGTAAAGCTTGACGGTTTTTACTATACTTCACATTATATCTGGGTTTTTTCCATATTTTGATTTTCATTTCCACACGTGGCTAGCCAATTTTGTACAGTTTTTTAAGTTTTCTATTTTGAATGTAGACTTGTGATTGAACCACCTGGTTTTAAAAGTGTCTTTGGTTGATCCCAAATTTATTTTATTTTGACCATTTAACTCATGCACCTTTGCCTTGTAAATGACTTCTTTTATGTTGCAAAGTCCTTGAATTGGACATTTATTTTTGTCCTTGCAGTTGCAATGTTTATTAGTCATCTTGTTTTTTACAATGCTATCTAAGTTTCAGTCTATCTAAGTTTAAAAATTGCACGTTAAAAAATTCCCTGCCACGTAAGCATAAAAAAAACACCTTTACATGTGCATTCTTAAAAAAACACTATGAAAGGATAAGAATATATTTTCATCCTAAAAAAAATTACCAGCAATAAATTTTTGTAAAAGAAATTAATGCTCTCAAGAAAATTAAATTTTAGCATTAAACAAACAAGAAGCAGCCACACCATCAAATATTGCAAGTCTAATTCTGTGAAAAGGTGTTTTTCTATTCCTTGCATGAAAAATGTCACTCTGCTATTTTCTGTCATGTTTTAACAGCAAACACTTCTGCCTTTTCCTCCTATATTCCATTTAGCCTTTTCCTAGTTTGCTTGCAATCCATTAGAAACTGATCAATAAACCTCTTCCTCCATCTGTTATTCATTATTTATTCTCTATTCATTACTTATATTCATTACTTATATTCATTATATTCATTACTTATATTCATTATATATATTTATTCATTACTTATATTCATTATATATATTTATTCATTACTTATATTCATTATATTCATTACTTATATTCATTATATATATTTATTCATTACTTATATTCATTATATTCATTACTTATATTCATTATATATATTTATTCATTACTTATATTCATTATATATATTTATTCATTACTTATATTCATTATATTCATTACTTATATTCATTATATATATTTATTCATTACTTATATTCATTATATTCATTACTTATATTCATTATATATATTTATTCATTACTTATATTCATTATATTCATTACTTATATTCATTATATATATTTATTCATTACTTATATTCATTATATATATTTATTCATTACTTATATTCATTATATATATTTATTCATTACTTATATTCATTATATATATTTATTCATTACTTATATTCATTATATTCATTACTTATATTCATTATATATATTTATTCATTACTTATATTCATTATATTCATTACTTATATTCATTATATATATTTATTCATTACTTATATTCATTATATATATTTATTCATTACTTATATTCATTATATTCATTACTTATATTCATTATATATATTTATTCATTACTTATATTCATTATATTCATTACTTATATTCATTATATATATTTATTCATGACTTATATTCATTATATTCATTACTTATATTCATTATATATATTTATTCATTACTTATATTCATTATATTCATTACTTATATTCATTATATATATTTATTCATTACTTATATTCATTACTTATATTCATTATATATATTTATTTATTTATTTTTTTTTTTTTTAATCATTTCACCCCGAGCAAGTGAAGAAAAAAAAAACCGAAAAAATAGATTTAAGAAATAATTCATCACATACCTCACAGGTTAACACAGGAAATTTGAATTAAGAAAGTTTCACTCTTCAATTCTTGCTTTTTCCAAAAATCAACATGGAGTTAAGCTGCTTGGTAAATTCGAATTCAAACAACAGACCATAGCAGGGAGGGGTAACAAGTGGCTGCTGATACCTTGGCCAGGATAGCTTCGCATAACATTTATAATTCAAAATTCAAATTACTTATATTCATTATATATATTTATTCATTACTTATATTCATTACTTATTCTTTCTATGTATCCCAGTAACCTCCATTTTTATAATTTATTCATTTTTAAAATCTTCCGGTCTTGGTCTTTTTTCTAATTCATCTGGATATCTTTCAATCTTTTCCATGTTATCTTTCTCATAAGCCTTTACTTACAATACCTGCCATCTGATGAATACAAAGTGATCAACTTTGAATACAAAGTGATCAACTTCTTTTATCATCTGCTTTTTTTTTTTTTTTTTTAATCGTATCACCCCAAGCAAGGTGGTAATGCCACTGAAGTGCAGGGGGCTACATAAGAGTGACAAGATTGGAAAAGAGAAAGCTGGAAACCACATCCTAAACAGGGAACAAGGGATGAGCCTCTTCACCTGTTCAATAGATGTGGGTGGGGTGTGAACCGGGCGATAGTTTGATCTATCTACTCCAATTAAAAAAGTTACAGGTGGTGAGTTAACTAAGTTTTAACTTAGTTAAAGTCCAATCAAAGAAATTTCTTAAAAATAAATAAATACAAACTCATTACTTACTTTTACTAAAATTTCAAATAAATCTAACCAACCTGACTGCACACGCTTCGTTGCCAGTTGACAAAAAAGAAAAATGGTTATTTTATCTAGTGGCCAGAGGAATGGGTTTGGGAGGTAGGTTAAAAATTCAACTAGCTAGCCGGAAGTGACTTGGCTAAAAAGAATACACAGAACAAGGAATTTAACAGAGGATTTAAGGCCACCCAAAGAGATTTCTTAGAAGAAAAAAAAAATCCCATTTTTTTCTGTGTGTTATGTTTCAAATTTCTTTGTGTGTAGTATTAGTCATAGCACAGCTCTCTGTGTTCTTTGTGATGACATGGTTTTCTGTTTCTTACTTCTCCAGTTATTCTCTATTTATACGTGCCTCTTAATTTGCACACAATGCTACACCTCCCTGAATCAGAAAGGTTGTACACCCTTGTTTTTTTCTTTTACTACTCCTGATTATTTTCATTTTGTATTGTTCATCCTCATGTCTTTCTTGTTTTCTCATTAATGGTGGTTTTGGTCTTTCTTCATTTTCTTCTTCATATTCATTTGTCTTTTCATTCTCACTTTTTTAATTTCTTGCTGTGTTTCATTTTTGTAACTTTTTACCTCCTGTTGTTCTTGCCCTTCCATATCCACATCATCCAGCTTGTTTCTGCTTTTGAACTGATCTGCATGTGCCAGTATTTTTTGTCCTTGTTCCTGACCTTCCATTTCCCCACCATTCAGCTCATTTCTCCTTCTAAACTGATCTGAATATGCCAGTATATGGTGTCCCTTTTTCTCAAGTATAGCCATGTCGTGTCATTTTTGGATAAAAAAAATTTGCTTCTTTTGGATTCACCTCTTTATTCTTTCTATACATTATCTTTTCTTTAGTTGCAAAGAACAAAGTTATGGGGGCCCTTATTTGTCTTTCCATTAAGGCCAAAGGGCTCAGTTTCCTTTCCATATGTTGACTGAGGAATACTTTTGGTAAATACACTTCTATGTTTTCATTAAGCAGTAAGAATGTTTTAATCCCATTTTCAGGGTTTTTAACATTCTTTCCGCAATGTCATTAGATTTTGGGTGATATGGCTGTGTCTCATATGAGATGCATCCAATTTGTTTTAACCACACACATAAGTTCCCATCTCAAAATTTAGATGCATTGTTGGTGACTACTGTTTGGGGTCCTCCATTTTTTGAGAATATAGTTCTTAGTATTTGCTCTATCCTGGTAGCTTGAGTTAATACTAAGAATAATCCCCTCTTTCTGATATGTGCACAATCCATGTGGACCCTAACCCATGGTTCTGCTTCCTTGGGCTATGAGTGAATTTTTGCTGGCTTGAAGTTTTTTTTCTTTCTGCACATGTTAGGCATCTCTTAATGTATTCATCTACATCTTTTGAATATTGTAGCCACCAAAATTGCAACTTTAGTCTTCTTTGTGTTGCTGTTATGCCACAATGGATGTCATGATGTACTCCTTTTAATAGGTCCTTTCTCAGTTTTTGCATATCTGTTGCATATTATGCCATTTTCTATGGTTAGTTTGTTGCTTCATTTCCTTAAAGGAACACTCTGCATCAAACAACTACTTCTTTTATTATTTTTTATTCTCTCTACTATTCTGCTTTGCTAGATCTTGCTTCGTTTCTATTATGAGTCTATTTAGTGGGAGAATGTCTGTTTACATCCAGTGTATTATTTTATCTTTAGTATTTTCTTGTTTTTCTTCTGTTTCATTCTTAAACTGTAAAGTGTCTACATGATTGATAGTGCTACCTTTTACATATTCTACGTCAAAATTAAATCCATTTATTGCCCATTTTAAAGTCCTTGATGATGCGACTTTTGACAATTCTTTTCTCAGGTTAAATATGAGTTCTAATGGTTTGTGGTTCGATTTTAATAAGAATCTTTTTCCTATCAAAAAGTTTCATGCCCTTTCCATGCTACATACAACTGCTAGTATTTTTTTTCCAATATTTGAGTCGTTAGTTTCTGCTTATGTTAACTTTCTTGATATGTTGGTTGGTTGGTTGTTTTGTTTTTATGGCATATCAACCTCGGCAGGTCATTTATTGCCAACTAAATTTTATTTATTTATTGTTGGTAATACCTTTTTCTTTCAACAATTTATTGTTGTTTTTATACAAGTTTTGTGTCTAGTAATACTTTTTTCTTTTCGAGTATCAAGACTTTTGATTTTTTCAATGTCACAGTGTAGTAGTAGGGTCAGTTGGACACTGTGAGAAAAATGCACACTGTCAGAAATTTGGAAATATCATGCTGTATTGCTTGGAATTCATGCTAGAAGCTTCAATACAAACATTTCAGAGTGTTTGGATGTCAATCTGAGGACAGTGCAGAGGATTTGTAAAATGTTTGATGAGTCTAATGCAAGGCAGCTTGGAAAAGTCACTCTGATTGTTCTGATAAGAAAAGAGCTACCAAGTTTCTTGGTGAGGTACTCATAATGGAGGACTACATTAAGTACTTTGAGAAGGTATTCTTACTCTTGGTCAGAAGGGTGAATGCTGGAAAACCCTATGGAAGACCCAGACAAGCAGGAGAACCCAGTCATGCCTGGTCTACAATTTCTGCAACCACATCAGCCTTTACATATGATCACCTAACTCCCCAGACTGCAAACTCCTTGATTATTATGTGTGGGGTGCAGTTGAGCAAATGACCAACAAAACTCCTTGTAAAACTAAATATGATCCAAAGGCAAGAATTATGGCAGTATTCATTAGCTTAAACAAGGAAAGCAACCAGAAGAATTGCAGAAGATTCTGAAGTCATCTGGAGGATTTGGTTGAAGCTTGTGGCAATTTTATTGAATAAATTTAACTCTTTAGTGTTTCAAGATATTTTAAAGAAATTTTGATAAATATATCTATTAAAATGAGATATCAGTGTTATTTTCATTTTTGAGTATCTTAGACGACAATTTATCCGTAACATCCTGCATGTCTTATTAGTGTCACATGCCTTCTTTCCTCATTATGTACTGTAGAAATTTTAACTGCATTTATTTGATGCTATTTTTCTGTTTCAGAAAAGTTTGTTTTGAATCCTATTTCATGGAATATATATTGTCAAGTGTTTTTTTTTTGCTCAAGATCATTTTTATCTGAACCACAAATATCCATGTCATAGACCAGACCACAAAAGTCTTCTTAACCTAGGCATAAAGCTTCATTCTTTATTTACATTGAATGCTGATATGTTGCTGTCTTAAGAACAATTCGAAAATCTATCATGGAAGATGATGCTATTGAGAATAGGTTTTAATCTGAGATGTAAATGGACAATACAAGTTAACATATATACAGAGACATTTCATAAATAAGTAGAAAAATTATTTTGCTTCCACCTGACATTTAATAAAGACCAACAATTATACCCTTTAAGATTAAAACCAAAATAGAGTGAAATAAAAGTAATTAGGTTGATTATTTTATTTGGTTATGACGTTTAATGAATTTTTAATCCTTTAGCAATTACTCAGTCTACTGCAATATAGAAGAAATATGTAGAATTAATATAGAAAATATTATCACTTAACTGGGTGGTATGATTTCCATCATGCCAACTTCAAAGTTTTTAACCAGTCTACTGTAATATAGAAGAAATATGTAGAATTAATATAGAAAATTGATATGGTCCTGAAAAGGGATATATATATCATTCAAGGTAGAAGGTGGTTTTGGCAAATGTAACCGGGTAGGATAATCTAGTAAGTAGACTTAATGGATGGTACTCGTCGTATGCAGTATCCTGAGATGTAGGCATAGTCAATAGACGTAGACCAATAGTCGTAGACCTCTAGACGTAGATCTCTCGTCAAAAACCTGTAGACCTATGGACATAGACCTCCGGTAGAAAACCTGTAGACCTCTATGCATCCTTGCCCTTGTCTGACACCAACCAATCACATTCCTGTCAGGGGGAACCAAGGTGTATGCATATTCATTACATATTCATTACATCAAAAATATTATCGCTGAACTGAGTGGCATGATTTCCATCATTCCAACTTCAAAGTTTTATCAACATATAATCATATGCAAGCATTCAACGAGGTCTATCTGGCTGTTCACACAGTGTAATGAGTGCATTTCCAGCTAAATTATGCAAAAATGAAAACAACACTGACATCTCATTTTAACAGATATATTTACCAAAATGTACGCAAAAATATCTTGAAATACTAAACAGTAAATTCATTTAATAATATCCACATTGGTTTCAATCACTATCTCCAAATGACTTTGGAATCTCCTGTAACTCTTCTGGATGATCTCCTTGATTAAGTTGGTGAATGATGTCATAATCCTTACCGTCAGTTCATGCTACATGTTACAAAGAAATTTTGTTGGTCTCTCACTCAACTGTGTCCCACGCATAATAACAAAAAGTTTGAAGTATAGGGATTCAGATGGCCAGATGTTGGTTGGTTGTTTGTTTTGTTTTTATGGCATATCAACACCTCAGTGGGTCATTAGGTAACAGACACACACACACACACACACAGATACACACACACACACAGACAAAGTTCCATTTATAAATAAGTTTAGATTAGATAGATTTTTAGGACCCTGCCTTTTTCTGGTAGTGACATTACTGAGTAGACTATGAAGGCCAGCCAATAAATAATATGTTAGGATCAGCATCCCTTATCATCAAGACCCTGCCTTTCTCTGATAGGGACATTATAGAGTAGACTCTGAAGGCCAGCCAGCAAAAGTCATCTTAATATAGACAAAGAGCTTCATTCTTTATTTGTATTGAATGCTAATACATTGCTGTCTAAAGAACAATTAGAAAACTGAACAAAGAAAATTATACCAGGGAAAAGAGGTTTTAGCCTGCAATGGCAATAAATGATACAAGTTGGGCCCAGCATCCCTTATCCTTAGGACCCTGCTTTTTCTGGTAGGGACATTATAAAGGAGATTGTGAAAGCCAGCCAGCAAAACTCATCTTAATCTAGGCATAGAGTTTCATTCTCTGTTTGCTTTGCAGACTGATATATTGCTCAATTAGAAAATGCATGAAGGAAAATTATGCTGGGGAAAGGGAGTTTAAGCCTGCAATGGCTATAAATAGCACAATTTAAATATCCTCGGGACTCTGCCTTTCTGTTAATCCTAATCTAGACATAGAGTTTCATTTATTATTTAAATTGAAGGCTGATATGTTGCAGTCTTAAGACCAATTAGAAAATTATACCAGAGAAAAAAGGTTTGAACATGCAAAGGCAATAAATAATACAACTTGAACCAGTATTCCTTACCCTCAGAACCCTGCCTTTTCCCTGGTAGTGACATCAATGTGAAGGCTATGAAGGCCAGCTAAGTTCATCCTCATCTAGGAATAAAGCTTCATGTTTTATATTGAAGACTGATACATTGCAGTCTTGAAAACAATTAGAAAACTGATCATGGCAAAGTATAACAGAGAAAAGAGGTTTTGAAATACACACTTTAAAATAAAAAAGTAGAATATACACATTAGATAAGTAGAGAGTATTAGTTTTCTTTGATCTGATATTTATTATTATAATTATAGCAGAGAAAATGGGTTTTAGCCTGCAATGACAATAAATGATACAACTAGTATCCCTTATCCTCAGAACCCAGCTTTTCTCTGGTATTTACCTAATTATGTAAATTATGAAGATGGAGCCAGCAAAAGTCATCCAAATCTAGGCATAAAGCTTGAGTTTTTATTAACTTTGAAGGCTGATCTTTTGCTATCTTAAGGGCAATTTGAAAACTGGCCAAGAAAAATTACGCCAGCAACTGGAATAAACAATAGGGGTTGAACATGCATTACTTATCCTCAGGACTCTAACCCTAACCCTATCTTTCACTGGTAGTGACATTGCTGAGTTGGTTATAAAGGTCAACCAGTGAAAGTCATCCTAATTTAAGCACAAAGCTTCATTCTTTACATTGAAGTCTGACACATTGATTTCTTAGGAACAATGAAAAATCAATCAAGAAAAATATATACCAGAGAAAAGAGGTTTTAACCTGCAAAGGCAATAAATAATACAATTTGAACCAGCATTCCTTACCCTCAGAACCCTGCCTTTTCCCTGGTAGTGACATCACTGTGAAGGCTATGAATGCCAGGCAGCAAAGTCCATCCTCATCTAGGAATAAAACTTCATTATTTATATTGAAGACTGATACATTGCAGTCTTGAAAACAATTAGAATATTGGTCAAAGCAAATTATTCTAAGGAAAAGGGGTTTTAGCTTGCAATGGCAATAAATAATGCAAGTTGAACCTGCACCCCTGAGTAGGCTTTGAAAGCCTGCCAGCAAAATCATCTTAATCTAGGCATAGAGTTTCATTCTTTACTTACATTGAAGGCTGATACATTGCTGTCTTAAAAACAATTAGAAAATTGGTCATGGCAAATTATACCAGAGAAAAGAGGTTTTTGGTTTAAAACAAGAAGAAATAAAATAAAAAAGTAGAATATACATTAGATAAGTAGAGAGTATTAGTTTTCTTTGATCTGACATTTAATAAATATAGTCGTTGACAATTTGCCAATATGCTATAAAGACGCAAATAAACAGAAATAAATAAAAGTGAATGGAGAAGATTATTTTACTATGTTATGACATTTAATAAAGATATCATCGTTTGCAATTACTCAGTCTAATGAAATATCAAAGAAATATATATATATTATTTCAATTGTTATTACACTGGATATATCTTTGAAACAGACGCCACATTTTTAGATATTAAAAAGTATGTATTATGTCTATCATACTGTCCTTGCAAAAAAAATCTTGTGTCCTCCAAATGGGATTGAACATGTGTCCATATTTGTAGGGAAAACACTGTTTTATCTTGTATTTTTCCTCACACTGCCACAAAAGCATCTACTTCTTTATCTTGATTTGCTTTCTACAGCTTATCAACCATTTGCTGGTTGTTTAAAGCCAGAAACTTTTTATGATAATCATGTTTTGTGATATAAGATTTACTATTGAATACTGTTGACATATCTGATCAGGGGCTACTGCTTTTCATCTTGAGGTTCTTGACAAAATTCTAAGGAGAATCTGCAATATAATCAACCCTGACTTGGCAGCCCATCTTCAATTACAGTCTCATCAGTGTGGTGCGGCTTCCCTCTGTCTTTTCTAGAAGTATTTTTATGGCAACTTCTCTAATTACCTTTTCTTTCTTGGTTCCCCAACCGCATGTATTTATGCATGCTACTAGAATGGCATCAGGGTTTGAATAAACTGTTGAAATAGTTAAATGTCATTGGCTCTTCTACTGTATCAGTTTCTTTTCTTGCCCTTTCGGTCTGTGAAGCTCTCTTCAGTTTTTTTGCTTCTCTAATAGCGATAATCTCAAAAAGTTTAAATGCAACATCAATTGCCATCTATCACCTTGATTCCCATACATCTTATTTCTTCTTTGACATCCCCTGTACACTGTTTTTTTTTCTCACTATAACTCCCTGTGCACCAGTGTCAGTCCTGCTTTGCTTGGAGTGAAATGATTATAAAACAAAACATATTTTGGTAGATCTATACCATTTCCAAGTGTATTTTTGCTTCAGTAAAGATGACAAACCCAACTGGAATCAAAACTTGGCTGTTAGATTAACATTTCCTCGCAATTAATCCTTTATACCATGCACCCATGCAAGCTTACAGCATCTGGTATTTCAAAGCAGTCACCCATCTATATACTGACCAAACTCAATGTTGCTTAACTTCAGTGATTATATGGAAAATGATGTTTCAACATGACATGGCTGTAAGCCATTAATAGGGGAAGAAAACAATTCTCAGTGTCTTTCTTTAAAACTAAATTTCTCTTGTGTCTAGTTTTCTCTTCATCTGTGAAATTGTCCCACAATCACTGCCATATTGATTAATATTGGGACAATAATGACCATCTCTCCTCATACCAATATTTGGCCTTGTGCTAAATTTTGGCATTTTTATTGCAATAAATATTTCTTTCTGTTGTTTTTTATGTCAGAAAAAGTGGATGGTAGTGGAGAAAGTAAGCTAATTTAATCTACCTATTAAAAAGATTCTTCATGTCACAAAAACATATGGGATTAAATAAAGAACAAACATTTAAAAATTTACTGCTTTATTTTCATTTTAGCTTCCTCCAAATTTGTTTTTTTTTTTTTTTTTGAAAAGATTTATGGATTGGAATGTTTCATTGATGTGCTCTTTGCATTCTTTGGCCAGGTTATTTTAAATTCTGTGCCCTTTGCATTCATTGGTCAGGTTACTTTGAATTTTGTGCCCTTTGCATTCATTGGTCAGGTTATTTTGAATTCTGTGCCCTTTGCATTCATTGATCAGGTTATTTTGAATTCTGTGCCCTTTGCATTCATTGGCCAGGTTATTTTAAATTCTGTGCCTTTTGCATTCATTGGTCAGGTTATTTTAAATTCTGTGCCCTTTGCATTCTTTGGCCAGGTTATTTTAAATTCTGTGCCCTTTGCATTCATTGGTCAGGTTATTTTAAATTCTGTGCCCTTTGCATTCTTTGGCCAGGTTATTTTAAATTCTGTGCCCTTTGCATTCATTGGTCAGGTTATTTTGAATTCTGTGCCCTTTGCATTCATTGGTCAGGTTATTTTAAATTCTGTCCCCTTTGCATTCATTGGTCAGGTTATTTTGAATTTTGTGATCTTTGTTTTTATTGATCAGGTTTTTTAAAATTCTTTGCTCCTTGTATTCATTGAATTCCATCTAGCTATCTCCCTTTAACTCAACTCTATAACTTATTTGTTCACCACTGCAGTAACCTGGTCTTGAACTCACAACTCTTTGGGTCAAGTAACAGGTAGCAACAAACAATAAATTTCTGGGACTTATAAACCTAGGTTTATTCATACACTGATCTCCTCAAGGACCCATTGTATATAGACATTGGTTGGTTCCAGTGACTTGACACAAAGAGTTGTGAGGTCAATACATAGCTACAGTGATGGTGAAAAAATAACTTAGAGAGTTGAGTTAAAGGGAGATAACTACATGGTTACTGGAAGTGACATCGCACATGGAATAAGAATGATATACCCCAATGATTGAAATAAAGGGTTTGGCTCCAAATTCCTAACACTTGAAGAAGTCTGGAACATACAACAGCCGAAATGGTGTAAACATGGCAATAAAGATGAGGGCAACAGTTTAAACAATGTAAATAATGTGATGGGAGATATTTGGCAATGGTAATATAGTCATTTCCCTATAAAAAAACATTTGGCATTTATTGATTGGCACTACCATTTTGGTTGGAATTTATAAGTTCTTTCTCTTATAGATTTTCAAGTCCTGTTATTTTCTTTCAAATATTGATGAGGGTTTCCTTCCTAACCCTTTATTTGAAGTAGTGTGGAATGTCAACATCTTCATTATGTCATTATTTTCTCTTTGAGTTATACATGCTATCCATTTTAGTTATTACTGGCTTATGGCCATATCACGTTGAATACACTGGTTATCGATCAATCATCAAAGTTAAGCAACATTGAGCTTGGTCAGTACTTAGATGGGTGACCACTTGGGAATACCAGGTGCTGTAAGTGTTTAGTGAGAGATGTGCGTTGTGCAGTGGATATCGGCTCGGAAAGAGAAATTGGTGAGCCGAGTTCGAATTCCAGTTAAATACCCAGCATTTACTTAAGCACTGGTACCCTTGAGAAAGATATTAATCTATACCTTCCCTCCAGTTATGGATTAAATAACAGGGTAGAACTTGGGGACCTGCCCTTAAAATCAAATCCCAATGAATCTTGATACTCAAAAAAGAAAAAAGTATTACTAGACACAAAACTTATATAAAAACAACAATAAATTGTTGAAAAGAAAAAGGTATTACCAGCAATAAATAAATAAAATTTAGTTGGCATTAAATGATCCGCCGAGGTTGATATGCCATAAAAACAAAACAACCAAAAAATTAGTTATTATTGATGTTGAAAGTCTTCAAGTGATGTGGTTTCTGTTATTTAGTCCAGTTCTTTGCTTATGATTCTGTAATGTCACTCCACAAGGTTCAAAGAAGGTTTCCTTTTGCCAATACCCTCAGCCTTCACTTGCTGAAATCATTTGTAACCTGATCTTAGGAAGTTATTCTATACAGTTGAGAGTTTCCATATTCTAAATGGGTATGGCACCATGCATGGCATCTATATGAAAGTCTCAATTTGGCAAACGTGTTGGAGAAATGTATCTTTATATGCTTTTTTCATTTTGTGCCATGCAACATCCCCTTTTTTTTTATTCATTTCACCACAAACATCATGGCACCTCCACTAGATCACAGAGTAAACAGAAAGAAGTTCCACAGGTGGGAATTGTGAGAAAAGAAACTGTTTGAGTAGAAGTTGTGATTGCATTTAACTATCTCATTAGTAAAAGAGTGGGACCTAGATGCCAATCTAAAAGTATGCATAAATTCACATGGCCAGGGCACTGAGTGAAAAAGCTTGCCTGAGCAGTTATCATGACACTATTTGGAGAAAAGACACTGGGAAGCCATATCATCCCAGTGAGAAAATGACTGAAGTTGAGATGCCAAGTCAAGACCGATTAAATTGCAGATCCTTTTTTTGATTTTGTTGAGAATCTCAAGATCAATAGCAGGAGCACCCAACCAGATATGACAACAGTATGCAATGCACAGACAAATGGTAGATTTATAAATGTGCAAAATGGATTCTGACAAGAAAAAAGTTTTGGCTCAACACAGTGACCCAGAAGTTGCAGCTATAGATTCAACGTAGTCCTTCCACTTGGGGTCAGTTGAAAAAGTGAGGCCAAGGAGGTGTAGTATGTTACATCTGCAGGATATTTAATTTTTTTTCCCAACAGAAGTTTGCTTCCAAATCCTAGAAATCAAAATCTGTTCTACATTTATTCAATAAAGTGTACTAAAGTCACACAACAATAAGACAAGTCATTTGAAGTTCAGGCTTTGAATTTTTGATCAGTTTTCACTCTTCTCTCATGCTCTATCATTCAAATTGTCAATATTTCAATGTCTATGAAGCTGAGATAAAAGTCAATATTTGATGTACGTACAGAAAATAATTTTGTTAACATCTGACTTCTTTTCTATTATTCAAGACCTCATTGATATATTATTTTTCTTGACGTTAAGATCTATTGTGATTTACAAATAGGCATACACTTTTCTTTTGAACTTATGCCAGCAATTATTCATATATACATACACACATATGTATATATATGTTGAATCTGTTATATATATTTCATATATATTACATATAATTGCCGACTGATGCCAATTCGGTTGGGTTTCAATCCTGGGTTAGGAAGCGAACGGAGTCTAAGCCGAACTGATGAGCTGTGATACAGCAAAACAGATCTGTCTGCAGATGACTATAGTATCTTATATATATATATATATTTTTTTTTTTTTTAATCATATCACCCCGAGCAAGGCGGTAACGCCACTGATGCGCAGGGGGCTACTTGAGAGTGAAGAGATTGGAAAAGAGAAAACTGGAAACCGCATCCTAAACAGTAAACAAGAGATGAGCCTTTTCACCTGTTCAATAGATGTGGGTGAAGTGTATTGCATACATACAAATATATATATATATGTGTGTGTATGTGTGTGTAATACTCTTTTTATATACTTCATATATCATATTTCTTTTTGCTAAAAGTTCTTCTTTTTCTGTGTAACTTGTCCTTTCAGGACGTGGGCAATAATGGCCTCCTATGTCTCGCTATCCCTGGGGGCTCATAGCAAACTTTTATCTGTTACACCATGCAACCCCCACTCTGCCATCCACATGCTCAGGCTCATGAAGTATGTTATACACTGCTTTTCCCTGTCTCTCTTTCCCTCTATCTAACCTGTGAGTATCAGATTCTTCAAACCCTCCTTTCTCATTACATGTCCCTAGAACTTTAGCTGCCTTTGCCTGTTAATTACAAGTCTCAGGAACCACTTAAAGTTATTGAGTCAGGTTGTTTATGTATATAAGACGAGGAATAGATTATGAGGATATGATGCCTCCTCAACAGGTGTTTACCCGTGCAACCAGAGTGGCAACTGGGTCCCACCCATTCACAGTCAGGTTAGCCAAATGCAGACGACAATTCTACTCCTGCAGCTTCCTCTCTCGCACTTCCCGCCTGTGGAACTCACTCCCGTATTCTTGCTTTCCTGACGGCTACAACCTCCAGAAATTTAAATGCAAAGTTAATACTCATCTACTAACCACTTGACTCTAGCTCTCTCCCCTCCCCTGTATAACCTTCACTTTCTCTCCGCCTATGTATCTGTCATCGCACCTGCTTTCTCAGCTTTCTATTGTTCCTTTCTAACTAGCTTGTACTCCTCAATCTTTTCTAATTAATCTTTTTACATTTATGTAGCCACCCGCTCATCAGTGGCGTTTTCGCCTTGCTCGGGGTGAAATGATTAAAAAAAAAAAAAAAATGTAGGATAGATAATGATTAATTATTGTGGGTCTGTTTCACAAAGTAGTCATTCTTAATACATGAGGTGTGTTCAAGAAGTATTTGATCTTTTAGGCATTAAAAATTCGATTTTTTATATTTCATAAATTTTATTTAATTGCCTATATTTTTAAGATGAGGTAGTATTTACACTATTTACATTATTTGGGCTGTTGTTCTCATCTTTGTTGCGATTTGTATGATGTTTTGGACACTGTACACTCCAACCTTCTTCAGGTGCTAGAAGTATCTATGCAAAGAATGAGAATGAGATACCCCAGTGATTGTAATAAAGGGTTCGGTTCAAAATTCCTGAAGAAGGCCGGAGCGTACAATGACCAAAATTTTGTACAAATGGCAAAAAGATGAGGACAGTAGTCCAAAGAATAATAACAGTGTTTATTTAACTACCTTCAAAATACTCCCCTTGTGAGTTCTACAACTGTTGGTAATATATTAAGAATGTCTTCTCCGGAATTCTATCAAAATCCACTGTTGCTTTCCTCATAATTTCCTCTTGGGACATAATTTGCCTGCTCTTTGGCATGGTTTACCGATTGTGGAAGAATCAAAAGTTGTAAAATGCCAGGCCAGGAAGGTAAGGAGCCTGTTAAATAAGTGATGAGTTGATCCTGACCATGAAAGCTTGGGTTATCAGGGTAGAATGAGTGGGTGAACTTTGTTGACGTTCTCCACATGCACAAATTACCCATTAAAAGAGAATGCACTGATCCTGTGCTTATTCCCACTTCCTGAACAATTTCTTAGATTGTCACATGATGTTCTTCTATGACTACTCAAAAAACATTCTCAATCAGTTCCTCATTTTGGCTTATGGATAACTATGTTCTACTGTCCACTGTGGTACAGCCTGGTTTAAAACAGGTGTATTATTCCTTGATCTCAGTTTTACCCATGGATGCTTTGAACTTGAGCAATTGCTTTTATCAAAACTTGATGCAATATCTTAATATATATATATATATATATATAGTCATCCGCAGACAGATCTGTTTCACTGTATCACAGCTCATCAGTATGGTTAGACATCCGATTACTTTTACCCAAAATTGAAACCCAACCGAATTGGCATCAGTTGGTGATTTTACCTCTGAGCTATGGGCGCTCGGTAGAAGGAGGCAAACTTTTTAGCGTATATTGTATCATACACCAGTAGTTAGAATGCTCTAATTCATTACTGAATGAGTGATAGGATTAATGTGGAGAAGTCTGTCATTTAACTGAGCAGAGTTGAAGTTTTGTGAGCACACCATTATAATCATTTTCACTTCATAAGGCTTATTTATATATACACTCCTGATCAAAAATTTAAGACCACTTAAAAATCTTTAAAAAGAAATTTTTGTTTACAGATAGATTTTAAACTCCTCCCACTTAAGGTTACCAATATTACAATCTAAAAGGTTATGGAAACAAAAAGCTACATTCCAAACATTTTATTTAGAAATTTACATTTTTATAAAATGAGGCAATTTACGTATGATCAAAATTATAAGACCAGAGGTATAAATTGTTAGCTCTATGGTAATTCCAATGTTTTTAGTTCAGTTAGAGATTAGCAATCACTGCGTAAAGGTGTTACCATGCCTAAAGGAAGCAAACTTACCAAAGTTGAGCGTTCTCGAATTCTAGAATTCCATAAGCAATGTTTGTCAAGGCGGGCAATCGCAGCTAAGGTAAATCGCATTAAAACTGTGATTTGCAACTTTCTAAAGAACAGTGAGAATTATGGAAAAGCAAAATCCTCTGGTAGGCCCCCAAAAATTTCACCTACATTGAGTAAGAGAATAAGACTTGTTGTTATGAAAGAGGGGGGACTTTCTTCTAGTCAAATTAAGGCAGTCACAGATGCTGATTGCAGTCCTGTAATCATCAGACAATACTTACAACAAAAAGGCATGGTAAATAAAAAGCATAAACAAATTCCTCGGCTGCAAGGTGGACCACTTCAAGTTTGGTTGTGAATACCAAATATGGGACGTTGAGAAGTGGAAGAAAGTCCTGTTTTCTGATGAGAAAAAATTCAATCTAGATGGTCCTGATGGCTTCCAACAATATTGGCATAACAAAAACATACCTCCTGAAATTTTTTCCACACGTCATAGTAGTGGAGGGTCCCTAATGGTATGGGGTGCCTTTTCTTACAGAGGGATGATAGAGCTCCAGGTGGTGCTGGGTTGTCAAACAGCGGCTGGTTATGTTAGCATGCTACAAAAAGCATCATTGATGATGGAGGGCCTTTATTTGTGTGTGGATGGATGGTTATTCCAACAGAATAATGCTGCAATCCACGCTGCAAGATGGACCTTGACCTTTCTACAAGAAAATGGGGTCCATCTCTTGGGACATCCTGCATGCTCACCAGACCCAATTGAAAATGTCTGAGGATGGATGACAAGAGATGTTTATCAAAATGGCAAACAATATTCAACAAAAAATGAACTTCGTGAAGCCATCTTCAGAAGCTGGAGCAACATCCCCTGCACCTTAATGGAAATGTTTATTTCTAGCATGCCCGACAGAATTTTTGAAGTCATCAAAAGCAATGAAGGTAGAAGTCATTATTAAATTTGGTGGTTGAATGTTTTCATAGACTTTTCATACAATTTCATAGAATTTTTGTCTCTGGTCTTATAATTTTGGTCATGTGTAAATCGCCTCATTTTATAAAAATGTAAATTTCTAAATAAAATGTTTGGAATGTAGCTTTTTGTTTCCATAACCTTTTAGATTATAGTATTGGTAACCTTAAGTGGTAGGAGTTTAAAATCTATCTGTAAAAAAATATTTCTTTTTAAAGATTTTTAAGTGGTCTTAAAATTTTGATCAGAGTGTATATATAAATAAGCCTTATGATCAGGAGTGTATATAAAAGTAGACATTGAAGTCAACACCTAGAGATGCCAATCTGTTTCAAGTGAAATGCAATCATCAGGACAAGTGCATTATGGATTTTCTAAACCTTTTATATATACAGGTCAGTGATGTATAGTGTATAGTCTGTTATTCTAATTGTTATTTTGGTGGGCATGGTTTCCTAATTTGTTCATTATTTATTTATTTTATTTACTTATTTATTTGCTTGGATTAATTTATTTTACTTGTTTTTATTTATTCATTTTAATTTATTCTTGTTTTTTTTTTCAATTTTCAGTTTTCAAGTAGCATAGTAAAAATTTGTTTCTGTATCTGCATTTTGAGATGAGTTCAGATTGTTTTCATTTTATCTGGCAAAGTAGTTGTAGCTTTTTTTTATTTCTTCAGCTTGGTAGACTTTCCAGTTTTTTTTATTGATTGTTGTAGTTCTTTTCTTTATTATACATGATTTGTGATTTGTTTTTCGTTTTTAATCTCCCAGATATATTTAGGAAACAATTGCACTGTTCATGTATTTACTATTTGTAAAGGATGTCTTGTGTATGTAGTTTTTTCTTTCCAGGTTTCTTCACTCTTCTGCAGTCTAGCTTCTGCTGAATATGCTGTAGCATATCTTGAATAACGTTCTTAAGCTCTCCAGTGATTCTCTGCTTAAGTTCCTCTAGGCTTGTAGGAAGAGAAGAGATGTGGACATTTCAAAAGTACATTGCCCCTGGCATCCCTGGCCTATCTTCCTGGAAGATAAGTCTGCACAGGTCAAATTAGTTTTACACATTTTATTGAAATTTGATATAATTTAAGTGAGAATCGTCCACGCCATTACACGACAAAATAATGTTAATTTTTGGGAGCATTCTCATGAAGCTGATGATCATCATTGTTTAACATCTGTTTCCCATGCTGAAATGGATTGGACATGGTTATCTTGATGACTCCGTAATTAGACCATCATGAAATATTAGAGCATGTTTTACAGCTGTATGCCCTTACTAACACCAACCAGTTTAGGAGGTCCTGGGTATGACCTTAAACTGTATCCGGCAGCAAGGCCTCTGATTGGGAGATTGTGAGGAGCATGGAACAACCTCTTAATTGCTGTTGTTACCAGGTCCACCCTGACCCAGAGTAGTAGCACCTGTTAGGGTCCCAGCTATGGGTAAATAGTTAACCCCCCAAACTGGGGTCAAAATGCTATGAACGTATTTACCAACAAAACCTTTTTTGAATGAAAAATGTTACCAACAAAACCTTTTTTGAATGAAAAATGTTACCAACAAAACCTTTTTGGAATGAAAAATAACTGTGATTTTAAATAAAAATATGCTTCCAAACATTTCCCATCCAAAATATATAAACAAACAAAACAATAAAACTAATAAACTAAATAAAACAAATCAAAACGATTTTCTGCATTAAATGACATAATGAAAGTTGATATGCTGGTTAAATGAACCAACCAACCAACCAACCAAATTCAAAAATTAAAGAAAAAGATCATTATCATCTTGGATTTCTTCTTGTGTGTGCTGTGACCCTTGATGGCTCACCACAATTTTCTATCTTGTTTGTAACATTTTACACAATCTCATTGAGTAGATAATTATAGTTTTCCCTGATCTCTAGTCTTCATGTCTTATGAGTGTCTAATTCTCCGAGTGATCTTTCCTCATTGTGTCACCACCTGGTTCTAAGTACAACACTCCACCCACGTCTATTGAACAGGTGAAGAGGCTCATCCCTTGTTTCCTGTTTAGGATGTGGTTTCCGGTTTTCTCTTTTCCAATCTTTTCACTCTTTTACTTTTTTTTTCAATTGGAGTAGATAGACTAAACTATCACCTGGTTCACACTCCACCAACGTCTATTGAACAGGTGAAGAGGCTCATCCCTTGTTCCCTGGTTAGGATGTAGTTTCCGGCTTTCTCTTTTCCAATCTTTTTACTCTTACGTAGTCCCCCTGCGCATCAGTGGCGTTATTGCCTTGCTTGGGGTGATATGATTAAAAAAGAAAAAAAGTGTCCCTCTGGTTTCCATTTTTTAAATATTTCTTCCATGCCATCCTCAGTGTTCTTCAGGAGCACCAGATATCCATTATCTCAAGTCTCCTCTTACTCTATGGGGAAATGCTTCGATATTCACCGCATGTATGAACCAACCAACCAACCAACCAACCAACCAACCAACCAACCAACCAGCCAACCAACCAACCAACCAACCAACCAACCAACCAGCCAGCCAACCAACCAACCAACCAACCAACCAACCAACCAACCAGTTTAGGAGACTGGAAAGTTAGTGCTTTTATTTAGACACCATCTCTAAAAATATTATCTCCTAAGATTAAAGAGCTCAGTTTACCCTGTTCTACACAGAGTCGGTGTAGAGATTTTTATATCAGAAATTTCTTTCTTTTAGACAAATTGCTATCCAAAGTTAAAAACTCATACCCAGCATTACTTTTTCTTTTTTTTCTTAAATGACCCCAGTTTGTATATTAAATGTTACCTACACAAGTCTTGAGAGCTATGCAAGATAGACGATTCCTGTTAAAAAGGTTATGTTGAATGAGGTGTGATATGAGTAAAAGAGGAGTGAAAGTGAAAGTAAATGGATATAGATTATAATTGAACCTTGACTTGAAAGTGTTAACATTGTAGTATTTCAGAAAGCATCCATGCAGGAGTATGTTCCAAAGTAATAGTCCCTTAGAAATCTGAACTAAACTCTATCTATCTATCTATCTATCTATGTTGGAGATCCTTCCTTTCACAGGTGAATATCTCAGTTCATTGTCCATGATGCTTCTGTAACGTGTCCTTTTTAGAGGTAGGTTTGTTGACCCTACACAAACTTTTTACCCTCCAGGTGAGGTGATCCACATTCATCTAACCTTTGCCCTTCATCTTGTCCAGCTTTGGTGGCCCTACCAGTAGCTTATGCACCCACTAGCATAACTCTCTGGGTTACAGAGGTACTCAAGCTATAACATGACAACAAAGGGTGAACAATAAGGTAGTGAATAATATTAAAGCTATCAAAAGATATGTCCTTAAAGAACTAAGCAAGTATGTTTTTGTAACATATAACTTTCTTTATACGGTCAGGTCATCCAATAAAAATGTCCAAGTATTGCCCAAGGTAAAGGGTTACTGATTGAGATTGTTGTAAGTAAATGGGAAGTAGAGATTAAGAACTGCTCATTATGAGGATATGTCCAATAGATATTGGTTGTATTTATTGTAATTATCTAGGAAACATCCTCTTGGGAGTTTGTAACACAAAGCATCCTTAGATTTGCTAATGTATCCTCACAAAACTGAGCAACCATTCATCAGTGAAAAGTGTTAGTGAAAAGTTGTAATTTTGAGATTTGTTAATTTTATTCTTAATTTTCTTAGTCTGTTTACATCTATCTATCTATCTATCTATCTATCTATCTATCTATCTATCTATCTATGTCAATCTCTTCATTATCTATCTGTCTATCTATCTATGCCAATCTCTTCATTATCTATCTATCTATCTATCTATCTATCTATCTATCTATCTATCTTACTTAGTCTGTTCATATCTTTCTATCTATCTATTTTAGTTTGCTCACATCTATCTGTTTTTGTTGATATCTATTACATTCTATTCAACATTCTGTTTCTTTCACACTCACTCAATATATATATATAGTCATCCGCAAATAGATCTGTTTCGCTGTGTCACAGCTCATCAGTACGGTTAGACTCTGATTACTTTTAACCCAGGATTGAAACCTGACCGAATTGGCATCAGTTGGTGATTCTATGGGCGCTTGGTAGAAGGAGGCAGACTTTTTAGCATGTATATTATCAATATACACGTCTAATAACTGAGAGTGTTCTAATTCATTGCTGAATGAACAATGCATAGATGCTAGAGTAGCTACTGTTTTTCAAAGTCTACCATTCTTCCAGAGTGCTCAATCAGGGTGTGAGAGTGTAAATATATATATATATTAGTATTTCAACATCTGTTTCTCTCATTCTAGTTATATCTTTCTATTTATCTATTTATCTGCCTATTTAACTATTTTTCTGAGTGATTTTTATTCTTACTGTTCAGAGGTAACTCTCTTGCTATATATCTATCTGTATTGGTTTCTATTCCAATCTATCTATTTGTCAAGCTAGCTATATATCTAAATATCTACCTTTCTATTCAGTTCAGATCTATCTATCTATCTATCTATCTATCTATCTATCTATCTATCTATCTATCTATCTCTTTCAGTGTTTGATAAGATCTCTCTCTCTCTCTGTTGGTTTCTGTTCAGATCAATCTATCTATGTGGCCACCTCAACATGGCGTTAGCAACTTCATCTTGCTACATCAATTAGAACTGAATGGTGAGTTTATTCTTCACTGAGTACCCCAACACTTTCGGCCTTGTGCTACATCTAGGCTATGGTAAGAAAATAACCTTTTGGGTACCTCAACATGTAATGGTTAGCAAGCTTATCTCAGTTGAACCTATTACAATTGAGTAGTGAGTTTGATCCTCATTGTGTGCCCCGTACCTTTGGCCTTGTGCCACATCTAAGGGGTGCTTAGAAAATCAATATATATATATATATATATATATATATATATATAGCCATCTAAGTTTCTGTTCAATGCTATTTATCTCTCTAGCTATATATCTATCTGTGTTGGTTTCTGTTACAATCTACAAATCTGTTTAGCTAGCTATATATCTAATTATCTTTATATCTATGTTTCTGATCAAATCTATCTATCTATCTATCTATCTATCTATCTAGCTATCTATCTATCTATCTATCTATCTATCTATCTATCTATCTTATTCTCCTTACTCTCCTAATCAAGTTCCATCTATCATCCGTACAGATTATGGCAACAACTTTTAGAGGGAAATCAGTTTATTATGAAGAGATTAAACTGATAGTGAGTATTTCTTTACATTGAAAATTTAAGAAATTTATGCCCAAAGGATAAGAAATTTGCCACATTAACAGGATTATGTTAGCCATGGTGAGGGAAATATTATCCTGATAAAAGATATTAATATGGAAGAAGCATTTATTTCTTTTCCATTTTCAAATAGAACAAGACTTTTTTTCCAATTTAATAAGATGAAAATGTTTTCAAATTTGTAAGTTAAATTGTCACTGTTTTAATGTTTCTTTCATCTTATTTTTCTTTTTATATTACATGCTCAGTATTCAATGTAATAGAATTCAAACTTACCGCATTAAGCCTTGCCACTATAATTAATGGCTGATTAGTCATTTTTGCATATTTTTAGAAGTAGGCGATGTTTGATAAATAATCACTGAAACCAGAATAATACTTAAATAAGTAAAATAAAAGTAAACTTCTACAATTCCACTAGTAGTAATAGATATAATAGTATACCAATTTCTTAAAGGAAGCCTTGTCAGTTATTATTAATTTTTGGCTAGTTTAAGAAATATTTAAACTGGCAGCTGTATGCGAGCATTTTCTCAGGTCAATGATTATTAATGGCTTCCAGTAGTTGAAACATTCAGGTCTAAGCAAGGGCTATCTTTCTTTCAAAACTTGTAGATGGATGCTAAGGAATTACAACCAAAGAATGTGATACTTTTTAAAATGAATGTTGTCTTTAATATATGCATTTCTAAATATATATCTAGAAATTATATGTATTGCTCTTATCTGGGGCAAAAAATGACTTTCAAATTTTAACACCTCCAAAATGTAATAGCTATTCTTCAATCATCATCAGAAAAGATCTATCTATCTATCTATCTATCTATCTATCTTGATTTCTCTTCAGATCTATCTATCTGTCTATATTAGTTTCTCTAAAGATCTATCTACCTATTTATCTATCTTGATTTCTTTTCAGATCTATCTATCTATCTATCTATCTATCTATCTATCTATCTATCTCAGTGTTTGGTAAGATTTATCTCTCTGTGTTGGTTTCTGTTCAAATCTCTCTATCTATCCATTTATCTGATAAGTAGGTGATACTTATTTTTTAAAAACAGCTATCACCTAATTTTCTTCAACTTAAAATTAACTCCAGCATTCTTAAGGATAGTCAATCAGCTAACTTTGTTACTGAAGCCAGGTACTTGAATAAGTGAAATTAAAAAAGAAAAGCCCAGTAAATGGCAATCTTACTTGTTCTCACCACATTTCCTAATCCCACACCTATCTCAACATAAATTCATGAAAATAGGGCTTTGAGATCAGTTTTTTACCAGAATGTGGGACAGTCTGGTTCACTCTTCTAACTTGGGGACTGGTGCTACAGAACCACAAGTAAAGAATGTGATACTTTTGAAAATAAATATTGCTTTTAACATATGCATTTCTAAATATATATCTAGAAAATATATGTATTGTTGTTAACTTGAGCAAAAAATGACTTGCAAATTTTAACAGCTCTAAGTTTAATAAATAGTTTTTTTTTAATATGAAGTATATAAATATATGTACATTGTGGTGCAGGGGGTATTGGCTTAGAACGAGAAATTGGGGAGCCGAGTTTGAATTCCAGATGAATTCTTTGCATTCACTTACGTGCAAAAACCTTTGGGAAAGGTATTACTCCATCTCTTCCCTCCAGTTATGGGTTAAATAACAGAACAGATTGAGTTCTATAGCCTTGGCTGGCAACCAGTCTACTGCAGAAAGCAATGACAACCTACTGCAGGATAATCTTCTGCATAGTCAGTCATGTCTCTTCCAAGACATGATCACCCAAGCATGTATCATGTATGACACTTAAGTGACTGATATAAATATATAAGTATAAGCATATCCAATCTGTAGAAAATTAATCAATCAATCAGTTAACTCTCATTTTTATGAGCACACCCATCTTCTTTGTAATAATGGAAATTAATGTAATTCAATTCTATGGATGTTGCAGAGTGTGTCTCAGTTGTAAAGATTTGAACTGGTGGAACTAAGGAACTGAGTTCATTTGAACATTTCATTTTTAATCATTTCACCTCAAGCAAGGCAATAAAGCCACTAAGATGTAAAGCATTTACTGAGTTTAAAATAATATGAAAAGCATTACTAAAGAAAGAGAACAGTAAAAAAAAAACAAGAATTAAAAACACAAAAGATAATGATTGACCTTGCATTTAAATTTTTGATGGTCAAATTCGAATGGAAACCAAGAATCTGGAAAGAAGTTCTACAAGTGAAAAGTGTCATGAGAAGAAATTGCTAGAATAGAACTAATGGTTATATCTAACCATTTCAAAAATATAGTTACGAGACTTAGCTGCCAATCTAGTACTGCACTTAAATTGATAAAGTCAAGGTACCAAAGAGAAATGTTTATCAGAATAATTACTATGAAAATATTTATAGAAAAGGCACAGGGAAGCTACACTATGGCAGTGGGAAAATGACGGAAGATGAGATGCCAAGTCTGGACTGATATCATTGCAGATTATTCTTTGTATTATTGGAACAAAAACACCAGACAATATTTGGCAGCAATATACAATGCATCGATGAATGGCAGACTTATAAATATGTAAGATCTATATGTAAGATCTATATGGAAATTGCAAAAGATAGACAGATAGATCTTTACAGAAACCAACAGATAGATAGATAGATAGATACATAGATAGATAGATAGATAGATAAACACATCACTCAATAAGTCTTAGGCTTGACATATAGATGGCACTACTAATAAAAAATCCATATGATTTTTATAAAGTACTAATGTTTAAATGGCATGTGACAAAATTTGGGCCTAATCAGATTATTAAGGCGAATGAGATAGATAGATAGATAGATAGATAGATAGATAGATAGATAGATAGATAAACACATCACTCAATAAGTTCCGGGCCTGACATATAGATGGCACTACTAATAAAAAATACATGCGATTTTTATGAAGTACTAACGTTCAAATGGCACATGACAAAATTTGGGCCTAATCAGATTATTAAGGTGAATGAGATAGATAGATAGATAGATAGATAGATAGATAGATAGATAGATAGATAGATAAACACATCACTCAATAAGTTCCGGGCCTGACATAAAGATGGCACCACTAATAAGAAATCCAGATGATTTTTACAAAGTACTTATCTTCAAATGACACATGACAAAATTTGAGCCCAATCGGATTATTAAGGCGAATGAGATAGATAGATAGATAGATAGATAGATAGATAGATAGATCACTCAATAAGTTCCGGGCCTGAAATAGAGATGGCGATACTAATAAAAAATCTATGTGATTTTTATGAAGTATTAACCTTCAAATGGCATGTAACAAAATTTGAGCCTAATCGGATTATTAAGGCTAATGAGATAGATAGATAGATAGATAGATAGATAGATAGATAGATAGATAATCAACAAGTATAGATAGATAGATAGATAGATAGATAGATAGATAGATAGATTTGCACAGACCGAGATAGATAGATAGATAGATAGATCTGAAGAGAAATCAAGATAGAGATAGAGATAGAGAAAGGCTTGCAAAGTTGCATCTTTGGGAAGCTGGCTGCAGAGTGGAGAATAAGTTTTCTCTTACAAGACTTCATGAACTGTTTTGAACTCTTATCAATGTTGAAAAAGCCTAGATATGTTGACAGTATTCTATTTGTAGACGAATTTGACTCTTGTAATTTCTTCTCTTCACATTTTTATCAAGGATATATTCATATTTTTAGGTGGTTATTCTTCAAGGTGCTTTGATTGCATCACAAGGAATTTTTTTCCATCCTGTCAGTTGTGGACTTACCTCTTTTCATCACATTGATATTCTTGTACAATGCATATCTGATAGCGGTTTCTGCTATCTTGAGCTGCTGGGCAAGGGGAGAGCTGTCATTAACATATTGAGGTCGTGTTTGATGATGTCTTAGACCTGCTGAATGAACTCTGGCATCTCTATGACATCTGACAGCTTAGAATGTTTCTTCCTCTTGGTCAGGGATGACATTTCTCTAGCTAATTTTTGACCTTGAACCTGTGTTTGATGGTTAGTTCGATTAGCATAGCATGCCTTTCATTTCCTGTGTTAGATTGGAAACTGCCACATTAATGCACTCAGTACATCTGCAAAAGAAATGAGAATGTTCAAATTTGATGCATGTCATGTACTGTCTTCCATCTATTAGCATTTAAATATATATTCTCATATACTGGGTACAGTCAATATATATATATATATATATATATATAAATATATAGATATACTCATCTTGAAAACCTTCCTCAAAAACTTTCGAACAAAGGAAAAAAATGGTTTTAAAAAATAAAAAAAGAAAGAGCTTAGGACATGGAAGTCTGTCAAAAGTGTTCAGACAGAAATCAGCACGAAGCCCAAAGAAAAAAGAAAAGACCCAACAAGAGTAATCATCTAGCAAAAAGCGCAATGAGCCAGATGAACCTACCTAGGTTTCTCCTAAATGGATTGTCAGGGTAAGCTGGAGCCAGCTCTCCCTGATGATCCATTTAGGAAAAACTTAGGTAGGTTCATCTGGCTCATTAGGTTCTATATTATATATATAATATATATATATATATATATATATAGAGAGAGAGAGAGAGAGAGAGAGAAAGATACATTTATTACTTCAAGCATTATTTTTAGTAAAGACTCATATTGAAAAAAAGGATTTTTATTTTTAATCTCTTAACTCTATAAGAATTCAGTCAGTCAGTCAGTTAAGTGCCATACGTGATACACACTTTGGGCGATCATGTCTTGAAAGAGACATGACTGACTAGGCAGAAGATTATCCCGCAGTAGGTTGCCATTGCTTTCTGCGGTAGACTGGTTGCCGACCAAGGCTATAGAACCCAATCTGTCCTGTTATTTGACTCATAGCTAGAAAGGGAAAATATGTATTATATTATTATATAGTAATATGGGGGGATCAGTGTATTACTTCATAACAATATAAAACTGATCCCCCACTTTATGCCCAGTAGTGGCCTTAATCATATGTTCAACTATTATATTCAGTCAGTCAGTTAAGTGCCATACGTGATACACGCTTGGGCGATCATGTCTCGAAAGAGAAATGACTGACTGGGCAGAAGATTATCCTGTAGTAGGTTGCCATTGCTTTCTGCAGTAGACTGGTTGCCAACCAAGGCTATAGAACCCAATCTGTCCTATTGTTTGACCCATAACTGGAGGGAAGATTATACCTTTCCCAAGGGTATTTGTGCGTAAGTGGATGCAAGAAATTCAACTGAAATTCGAACTCAGCACCACCTCAATTTGTCATTCCAAATCAATATCAACTGCACCACAATGCGCATCCTAAAAAATATAGAACGCTTCATGAATGTGCATGTCATCCTTGCACAGGGGCCATGCTAATCTTCTCTATATTGTTCCAATTTTGCCGAAGCAAGTATAAGAATTACTTTGTTTATATTTTGAATGTGAAACTGAGCACATATGTTTTTTGAGAATTATGAGATGTTGTTTTAAGGCAAACAGAACCTTACATGGCTGTCAGACTCTCTGCAGCCAATGGGTCTAAAGAGTACAAGATCATGATCTCATTCAAACATTAACAGCCCCCGGTATGATGGTAAACTGCATCCAGCAGCAAGGCCTCTGATTGGGAGATTGTGAGGAGTATAGAACCACCTCTTAATTGCTGTTGTTCTCAGGTCTACTCTGAGCAAGTGTGGTAGCACCTGTTAGGGTCCCAGCTATGGGCAAATAGTTAAACCCCAGACTATGGTCAAAACACTATGAAAGTATAAAAATGCACTTTTATAGAAATATATACATAAAAATAGACTTTTATAGAAAAATATACATTTTTGAATGAAAAATGTTACCAACAATACATTTTCAAAAGAAAAAAATTATTGCCATAATACATTTTTGAAGGAAAAAATAGTTATTACCAGCAATACGTTTTTAAATAGAAAACTAAAAATTTGTCATCACTATAACTGAGCATTAAAACAAATCTTTAAAAACCCCACCTTTTTGGCATTAAATAACCCACAGAGATTGATATGTCGTTAAAAATTGTAAAACAAAAACAGAGAAACTCAAACATTAACTGAAGAATTATCATTTATCAGAAATTTAAAATAGGCAACCATAAAATTTTCTTGGGTTAAAACTAGTTAATATCAATTGTTTGTATTGCTGTTCGACAATGTAAACGCCTCAAAAGCTAAAATAGCCAATCTTGAGTAATTATGAAACACTGGAAATAAAAATAACATCCAAAATTGTTGATTGGCTCTAGACTTCAAGATATGGTACTAGTGTTATTTACACTATTTATATTATTGTTTTAATTTTTGTTGTTGTTGTCACAGTGTTTCAACCATCGTGCCTTCCAACTTTCTTCAAGTGTATATTGAACTAGGTAACCTACAGAGAATTATGAACTGAACCCTTTATTTAATCTACAGGGTAGACTGTTCTCAGTAAATTGCTCATGTATAAGGATATTGTCTAGTTTTAATTTTTTTAGTATTGTTCAGTCATTGCTCACATGCAGCATGAGTACACCACCAGTTATACTATTTATATGAATATTTGATCAAAATTGTTGTCCTTGCCAGATTAATTATTTTCTTAATAACCTTATTATATATAATTATTCTCCTAATAAAATAATTATCATTATCATTTATGCTCAGGTTTTTCCACATTTAAGCAACCTGTGAAAAATGCCAATGATTGTCTGAGCAAAACCAATAACTTCGCATGTGTGTTTAAGCAACTATTGCATCTCAAAAGTGAAATATAACTCTTTTTATGAGAAAAGCTTATGAACTATATTTTGGATACAAAATTGGAAATGAAGACGATAAGTGAGCACCATACATATGCTGTAGTACCTGTGCAACAAATCAGTCAATGGATAATCAGGAAGAAAAAAATTATGCTTTTCGCAAATGGCCATGATTTGGAAGGAGCCAACCGAACATGCCACTGATTGCTACTTAGGAATGGTATTTGCAATTGCTAAGAGACTGTCAAAAAAAAAAAAAAATGGACAATATAATATTCAAACATTCTATCAGTTTTGTGTCCTGTTCCACATAATGAAAATATACCAGTTTCAGATTCACTGGAATCATATGGAATTGAGTCAAATCATGGAGAAAATACTAAAACCTCAAAGTAATGATTGAATATATTTTGGTATATGTTCTATTCCTGCAGGCATCTTTAATTTAATGTAGTCAGTGTTTGAATGTGTTCCAAAATGTTTTATGAGACTAGGACATTTCTTCTGTTGTGGTTTTGATTGTCTGACATTGTTATGAATTTTAAATTTGTTATATGAATCAGTTATAACATAGCATAAGAAAATTGAACATAGAATAGGCTGCACAAGGGGTAGTTTTGCACAACACTACCAACTGCTACAAAACCAAAATATTAACCTGAAATTAACTTCATCAGATTGAGTTTTATATAGATGGCATGCATGGTGCTAGGAATATCTAAACTGTCAGCTGTACGCATTTGCATGATAAGATCAATGATTAAAAATGGCTTTGAGCAATTGAAGCTTATGGGTCTTGATGAAGACCTCACTTCTTTGAACATTGCGGATTAGTGCTACAAAAATTACAAAAAAATAACAATGAAACTGTATGAAATAACAGAAATCATATTGCTTAAAGAGAAAAGGATGATATAATCAAGATGTTGACATTCCATACTACTTCAAATAAAAGGTTAGAAAGGAAACCCTCATCAATACTTGAAAGAACTATAACCCCTACTTAACTGAGAGAAACTGTCTTAAGAGAAATATTTTATAAGTTAGAAGGTGCTCAGTCAGTAAAGCTGAATGTTTCCTTGGGTCACTGTGCCAGGCCAGGAAGTTTTTCTTGTCAGAATCTATTTTGCACATTTATAAATCTACTATTGATTCATGCATTGAATACTGTTGCCATATCTGGTTGAGGTCTCCTGCTATCCATCTTGAAGTTCTCGACTAAATCCAAAAAAAGATCTGCAATGTAATCAATCCTAACTTGACAGCCCACCTTCAGTTGTTTTCTCATCGACATGATATGGCTTCCCTCTGTTTTTTCTACAAGAATTGTAATGGCTACTGCTGTAATGAGCTTCTTTCTCTGGTACCCTAGCCACATATAATTTACATGTGCTACTAGCATCAAGGTCCCACCCTTTTGCCATCAAAATAGTTAGATATAACTGTCTCTTCCACTTTAACAGATTCATTTCTTCCACTTCTCATTTGATTTCTTCCCTGACAGCTACAATTTCCAAAAGCTTAAATGCAACATCAACAGCCATCTTCTATCTCCTTGATTCCCATTTTTTTCTGATCCTGTTTTTAACGTCCTCAGTACCTCGGGTTTCTTTTATTTTCTCTTACTGTAACATGCTGCACATCAGTGGTGGTTGGGCCTTGCTTGGAGTGAAACGATTATAAAAAAAAATAAGTTACTATTACTATTAATGCATTTACTATTAATTTTAATTAATATTAATGCATATTAAATTACTATTAATATTAATGCATATTACTATTACTATTAATGCATATTAAATATAGAATGAAAGTAGTCATTAAATGGGAATATTTATCAGGCTGTTTTATGACATCAGACAGAACTAACCACATATATGAGATGAGAAACAACTTATGATGCAGATTTGGTGTAGGAACAATTTTTAGTCAATAGCAGAATTATTAATAATCACAAAACTAATGATGTTTTTCCTTCAGACCGTGAAAATATTTTCATTGTAAAAATTTGAAAGAAAATTTGGCACAGTTTAACAAATAGCATTTTATTGTTGTTTTAAAAGTTATTTTTAGAATTGTAATGAAAGAGACCGGATGTGCGTTGTGGTACAGTGGATATCGGCTCAGAACGAGAAATTGGGGAGCCGAGTTCAATTTCCAGTTGAATTCATTGCATTCACTTACACGCAAATACCCTTGGGAAAGGTATTAATCCATCTCTTCATTCCAGTTATGGGTTAAATAACAGGACAGCTTGAGTTCTATAGCTTTGGTTGGCAACCAATCCACTGCAGAAAGCAATGGCAACCTACTGCGGGATAATCTTCTGCCCAGTCAGTCATGTCTCTTTCGAGACATGATCGCCCAAGCATTTACCACGTATGGCACTTAACTGACTGAATAAAAAAATCACCTACCTCAAAAAATAGTTTGTGTTTTATGCATGGTTTGTTGAAGAAAAATTACAGAAAATTTTGTTATCAAAAAAGAGAAGCTATGCTAATGTTTTTTCAACCCTGTCTGGTGTGATCAATCAGAAAAATCACTCAGTGAATAAAGGCTGTTACTTTCTGCTTACCAGGAAAAAGCATGATTTTTGAGTTTGATGTGCAGTAGTGCATTTTCATTGTTGTGAGGAGAAGGTTGGAATTCTGAGCCTGTTTTTGTTACTATGTTACCTGCTGGACTGTTTACATTATCACGCAGATTTTTTTGCCTTGTTTGTTTTCGACTGACACCACTCATCTATTAACCACTTGACTCTAGCTCTTTCCTCACCCCATATATCCTTTCCTTTCTCTCCACCTTTGAAACTGTCATCACACCTGCATTCTCAGCTTTCTATTGCTCTTTTCTAACTGGTTCGTCTTCCTCTTCACTCTCTTCTAATTGATCTTTTTACACTTATGTAGCCCCCTGCACATCAGTGGCATTTCTGCCTTGCTCATTTTGAAAAGATTTTAAAAAAATGGATTAAGGTGGAATGTCTCTTTGTGGGTAGGGAAGGCAGCCTGGAAGATAGAAGGGTTGGTTGTGTATGAGTTCAAGCTTGTGTTGTATTTGATCGGTTGACTGAGTGGCCATTGGTGAACTCTGTGAACATCCTTGAGTGTTGCTGAGTGGGTTCTTTTAAGTGATCAGGGTGTACCTGTGTATTTCTTTGAATGCTACTGAGTGGGTTTTTTAAGTAATCAGGGTGTGCATATGTACTTTTTTGAGTGTTGCTGACTGGGTCTTTTTAAGCAATCGGAGTGTGCATGTGTACTTCATTGAGTGTTGTGATGTGGGGTTTTAAGCAGTTAGAGTGTGCCTGTGTAATTCCTTGAGTGTTGCTGAGTGGATCTTTTAAAGTCATCAGGGTGGATACATAACTGTGTTTTTCATTATACTTTTGCTTTGGTGATAATACTTTTGTTTGTTTGTTTGTTTGTTTTGTTTTTATGGCAAATCAACCTCTGCGGGTCATTCATTGCCAATTAAACTTTATTTATTTATTGCTGGTAATACCTTTTTTCTTTCAACAATTTATTGTTGTTTTTATATAAATTTTGTGTCTAGTAATGCATTTTTTCTTTTCAAGTATCAAGATTCATTGGGATTTGTTTTTTTAAGGGCAGGGTCCCCAAGTCCTGCCCTTGTTATTTAATCCATAACTGGAGGGAAGGGACGGATTAATACCTTTTCCAAGAGTACCAGTGCTTAAGTGAATGGAGGGTATTCAAATGGAATTTGAACTTGGCCTACTGATTTCTCTTTCCGAGCCGTTATCCACTGCACCACAACACACATCCATCACTATAAGCTTACAGCACCTGGTATTCCCAAGCGTTCACCCATCTAAGTACTGAGCAAGCTCAATGTTACTTAACTTTGGTGATCAAGCGAGAACCAGTGTATTCAACGTGATATGGCCGTAAGCATGCACATCTGTCACTAAACGCTTACTACATCTGGTATTCTCAAGTGGTCACCTATCTAAGTACTGACCAGGCTCAACGTTGCTTAACTTCGGTGATCGAGCGAGAACCAGTGTATTCAACGTGATAGGCCATAAGCCTCATAATACTTTTGATTGGCTGCAATGTTCAGTTGTTATTTTATATGTTTTAGGGATTTGTTTTGTGATTCTGATATGAAGATCAGAACCCCAGCACAGAGAGTGAGTGACCTTTCATTTTTAATTTTGCTTTCATAGTGTTCACATCTGACCAACAGGTTTTGATGTGGAAGGAATCGGAAAGAGGTCTAATTTGAATCAAACTATAACCATGGTCTGAATTTGATCAAAGTGTCCCTCTTCAACTGACTGCGTTTCAGCTTAATCAAAATATTTCTTTCTGGCCATTGTTGAAGTGTAGACCTTATATCAAACCTTTGCAATGAATAATAAAATCATCAATAGTAAGGAATAGCAGGTTTCCCATAATCATATCTAATGAAAATGACAATGTTTAGCATCCACTGAAAAACCAGAATCCATCACAAACCAGGACTACACCCACTCAAAAATTATTCTTTTGTGTTTGAAATCATATGCGAGGCTAAACAAAATTGAAACTGTTAATTTGAGAAGTATTATTGTCAATCGAATGCATTGCATTAACATTTGCAGAGAAACCACTCATCATTAGTTAATATTCAATGCATGTTACTCTGACATGATGATATGCCCAAGTCCCTCAGAGAAAGATTATGCCACTAAATATGAAAATTTTATTCTCCAGACCTTTCTCTATCATATTTTCTGATCATAGCAGTATTTTTAAAGGGGAAACAGTTTATTAATTGTGAAGAGGCTACAATAAATATTGAGTGTCTTTCGCATAGAAATTTGAAGAATGTTATGCCTGAAGGATTAAAAATTTGCCAAATAAATGCGATTATGTTATCAATATGCAGAGAAATATTAACTAAATTAAATATATCAATTAATACAGAAGAAGGTGTTTCTGTACATCTACAAATAAAAGACTTATTTTAGAAGCTAATTGATTTATCTATTTATGCCAGTTTCTGATCAGATTTATCTATCAATTTATCCATATCAGTATCTCTCCATATCTATCTATCTATGTTAGTTTCTGTTCAGATCGATCCATCTATCTATCTATCTATCTATCTATCTATCTATCTATCTATCTATCTATCTATGTCAGTATCTCTCCATATGTATCTAATTATATTAGTTTCTATTCTGATCTATCTATCTATCTATCTATCTATCTATCTATCTATCTATCTATGTCAGTATCTCTCCATATATATTTATTTATATTAGTTTCTGTTCAGATCTATCTATCTATCTATCTATCTATCTATCTATCTATCTATCTATCTATTTCAATGTTAAAATATTCTAATTAGGATATCAGCCAATTACACTGCCTTGATTTCCACCATTTGGTATTGTCAGGTATTCTATTCTAATGTTATATATTATATATCTCATGTGTTTCTGTACGGATCTCTTTATCTATCTTCCTATATATCTAGGTTTCTGTTCAGAGTTATCACTCTTGCTATATATCTATCTGTGTTGGTTTCTATTCTAATCTATCTATCTGTCGAGCTAACTATATATCTAATTATCTACCTATCTATGTTACTTTCTGCTCACATCTATCCATCTATCTTTTTCAGTGTTTGGTAAGGTCTATCTGTTTGTGTTGGTCTCTGATCAAATCTATCTATCTATCTGGGCACATTGACATCGTTTAATGGTTAGCAACCTTGTCTAGCTACATCAATTAGAACTGAATTGTGAGTTCAATTCTCACTGAGTTCCCCCCATATTTTCAACTTCTGCCACATCTGAGCTATGCTTAAAAAATGAACTTTTGGGTACCTCAACATGGTTAGCAAACTTGTCTAACTAGAACCTATTATTTATAGAGTTGAGCTGTGAGTTCCATCCTTGCTGCATGCACTTTACTTTTGGTCTTGTGCTACATCTAAGCTGTGCTTAGAAGACCAATATCTATCTATCTATCTATCTATCTATCTATCTATCTATCTATCTATCTATCTATCTATCTATGTTTCTCTTCAGAGATATCTATCCCTCTATCTATATTATCTATCTGTATTGGTTTCTTTTCCAAAGTATCTATCCATCTCTCTATATTTGTCTATGTTTCTGAGATGAGGTAGTATTTACACTATTTAGAGGGAGATAACTCATGACTACCAAAAGAGGATTTGCACTAGGAATGAGCATGATATACTCCAGTGATCGTAATAAAGGGTATGATTCAAAATTCCAGGAGCTGAAGAGAGTCAGAGTGTACAACATCCAAAATGTCATACAAATGGCAACCAAAATGTGGACAACAGTCCAAATAATGTAAATAGTGTAATCTTTTCTAAGTTGGTTGCTATTCTATCCATTCTATCTGTCTACCTATCTATCTAGGTTTCTGCTCAGATTTATGTATCTCTCTGGCTATCTGTGTTATTTTCTTTTACAATGTACTTATCTGTCTAGATTGCTATATATCTAATTATCAATCTATATTAGTTTCTGAATCTATCTATCTATCTATCTATCTATCTATCTATCTATCTATCTATCTATCACATCACTCAAAAGTCACGGTCTTAAGTAATAAAACAGCAACATTTAGGCAAAATTCATCTTTATTCATTAACATTGTCTCCTTCTAGGGTGAGATACTGATTCCAACACTTCTCTAACAAATTTGATGCCTTTTTTGGAGAATGATTTTTCTTTGGCCTCAAAATACACCTCAGTTTTTGATATAATTTCGTCACTGGAGTCAGATTTCTTTCCCTGGAGCATTTTTTGAGATCTGCAAACAGCTGGGGGCCAGACCTAGAAAATAGAATGGATGTGGAAGCAATTCAATGTGCAATTCATGTAGTTTTGCCATTGGCTGCATTTGATTTTTGACAGTGCGTTGTCTTGGTGAAAGATCACTTTTTCTTTTTCATTTGTGGCTGTTTTTGGCAATTTCTTCCCTCAAACACAACCAAAAATGCTATATAATATTTGTTGTTGATGGTTCTTTCTTTCTTTCTTAAGGTAATTGATGAACAAAATACCTTGTTCCTCTGAAAATACAGAGGCCAAAACCTTGCCTGCTGATGTTTGTGTTTTTGGTTACTTTGGACAGCTTTCACCTGCTGCTGTCCACTGAGCTGACAACTGATTTGACTCCAGAGTGAACAGGTGGATCCTTTTTTTATTCATTGTCACATGTTTACACAAAAACTTCTTTTTGTTGCATTGAAACAGTTGCAAACAGCACTCTGTATTGTCAATGCGTATTTCTTTTTAATTGACTGTGAGCAAATGTGACACCCACTTTACACAGTTTTCTCATTGACAAATATTCATGTAAAATGATGAATACATGGCCTTCTGATTTGTTCAACTCCTCTGCTATCTCACACAACTTTAAATCTTAATTTGCGACAAAGAGTTTGTGAAAATTTTGGTATTTTCATGGACAACTGCCAATTTTTGCACGATCTGAGTGTTCAGCATCATTTGTGTTTGTACAACCGCATTTAAAGTCAGCATACCACCTCTTAACTGTTGTTTCCAATGAAGCAGAGTCTGAATAACACTTATCAAGCCACTGTTTTGTTTGAATAGTATTTTTTTCTATCAGAAAGCAATGCTTTATCAACACAGGAAATTCAGATTTTTCCATTGCTTTGCAAATATGCCACAGTAGCTTTACTTAAATAACTAATTTGTAAACTAATAATTTGATTGTGCCTAAATTTTGTCACAAGCTATTTGAAGGTTAGTACTCCATAAAAATCATGTGGAATTTTTATTAGTAGTGCAATCTATATGTCAGGCCTGGAAAATATTGAGTGATGTATTATCTATCTATCTATCTATCTATCTATCTATCTATCTATCTATCTCATTCACTTTACTTTCCTAATCATGCTCTTTCTGTCATCTTTATAGATCATTGCAACAACTTTTAGAGGAAAAATAGTTTATTGCAAAAAGGTTAAACTGATATTGATTATTTCTTTATATCGAAAATTTATTAAATTTATGCCTGAAGGATAAAAATTTGTCAAATAAATGGGGTTATGTTAGCCATGATGATGGAAATATTATCCTGATTAAATATATTAATACAAAAGAAGCATTTATTTCTTTTCCATTTTCAAATACAACAAGACTTTCTTTACATTCTAATAAGATGAAAATGTTTTCAAATTTCTAAGTTGACTCGTCATTGTCTTTGTTTTGTGTTTCTTTCATCTTATTTCTCTTTTTATATTATATGCTCAAGATTTGATGTATTTGAATTCAAACTTACCACATGAAGTCTTGTCACTATAATTAATGGCTGATTAGTCATTTTTGCATATTTTTATTCTCTAAACCTAGGCTAAGTTTAATGAATAAGATAATTAGAAAAAAAGAATCAGCTACTTATCATCATCTTAACATTAACACCAGGATTCTTAAGGATGATCAATCAGCTAACTTTGTTGCCAAAACCAGTTACTTCAATATGTGAAATAAAATTTGAAAGACCCAGTACATAACTAAATGACAATCCTACTTGCACTCAGAACATTTCCCAATCACTTACCAATTTCAACATAAACCTATGAAAATAGGGCTTCAAGATCAGTTTTTTTACCAGAATGTGGGACAGTCTGGTTCTCTCTTCTAACTTGGAGACTGGTGCTACAGAACCACAGGTAAAGAGTGTGATATTTTAAAAAATAAATGTTGTTTTTAACATATGCATTTCTAAATGTATATCTAGAAAATATATGAAACAGCTATCCTTGTATCATCATGAAAAACTATTTCTACCCTCCATTAGCATAGGATGATGGTAACTTCAAGGAGAGCAAATAGCCTCTTGATCTCACAAAATGGAGTGATTATATTGAATCAATTACTAGGTCTTCTGCTAAGAATGTTGGTTCACTATATCATAACATATGATTTTTCTCTTCAGAATATATCTTACATATTCATAAATCTACCATTTATCTGTGTATTGAATATTGCTGCCATGGTGCTCTGGCTATATATCCTTATGTTCCCAACAAAACCCAAAGAAGAAAGGTAGATATAGACGTTGGTTAGTTCCTGTAACTTGACCCAAAGAGTTGTGAGTTCAATACCAGGCTACAGCAGTGGTGAATAACTAACTTTCAGGGTTAGAGGGAGATAACTCATGACTTCCAATTGAGGCATTACTACACAAGTATGGTGTTCATATACCCCAGTGATTGTAATAAAGTTTTCAGTTTGAAATTCCTAGCACCTGAAGAAGGCCGGAGCATACAATGGTCAAAACAAGGAGAACAATAGTCCGATAATGAAAATACTGTAATCTAAAGAAGAGTTTGTAATGTTATGAATCCTAATCTGGTATCAACTTCATTCTCTTTCCCACCATTGTGACATGGCTTCTTTCTGTCGTTTCTATATTTTTATGGCAGTTAAGCTCTCCTACATGAATTTCAGTGTATGACTAAATTGGCCATGAGGATTCATTGTTTTAATGCTGAAAAATCTAGATGTAAGTGTTATTTTTATTCTAATATTTTCTTTTCTCTCTTTTCACCTGTAGAATTCCTTTTCCGTTTCTTGCTTCTCTACCATCTGCAGTCTTCAAAAATTTAAATTGCCATCTTCTGTTTCCTTGAAACATTTTTTTTATTGTTGTTTCTCGTCTCTAAAGCTTTCGCATTTTCTTTCTCTCACTGTAACATGTTGTGTTATAGGGGTAATGAAATGATTAAAAAAAGCAAAAAGAGTATCCCTAATTCTGTGTTTCAGGGACGTGGCCTTGTTCAAGAAATTGATCTTATGATTTCTTCCAGAAACTGTAAAGATCTTTTCAGGAGGTGACTTCTTCATAATATCATCATTAGAAGTCAATCCTAGCACACAGCACCCTTGGAAAGTATCTGAAAAGCTTGTTATGGTTAACCCAAGCCATATATATATATTTTATCTAAGTCTGTTCATATCTATCTATTCATTTATCTGTTTAAACTATTCATATCTATGTATCTATCTCAGTATGCTCATATCTATCTATCTATCTATCTATCTATCTATATATCTATCATGTTCATATTTGCTTTGACTTTTATAAAATAAACTTTTATAGATTGTTTATAATATTTTAGTATTTACCTGGTACTGGCTTAAGCTAATTTTAATACATACACACGTACACGTACACACACACACACACACACACAGATATATATATAGTCATCTGCAGATAGATCTGTTTTGCTGTATCACAGCTCATCAGTATGGGTAGACAGTCGATTGCTTTTTACCTAGGATTGAAACCCAACCGAATTGGCGTCAGTTGGCAATTCTACCTCTGAGCTATGTGCGTTTGGTAGAAGGAGGCAAGATTTTAGCATGTATATTATCATTATACATTCCCAATAGCTGAGAGTGTTGTAATTCATTGCTGAATGAATGATGCTTATGTGCTAGAATAGCTACTGTTTTTCAAAGTCTGCCATTCTTCCAGAGTGCTCAATATTTTCATTTGAAAACCAGCTCTTTCCACAAGCTTGGTTTCAATTTTTTGGATAATTTATGATAACTGATTTTAAATTGCTTCAAATGTCCAATAGGGATTTTTATAAATGCATGACTGGAAATTTTAAGTAACTTAAATTTCAAAGTTAGGTAGGAGTTACTTAAGAATCTTTAATACTTTCATCCAGGTTTGTATGATCCTAAAATGTAATTTTTGATGTGATTTCATCTTGAGATTATTTTTGATCTTTCATTTATTAATTTTTTTTTATTATTTTGGAAACAATATTCTGGTTAAATTTTCTTCTTAGCACAATCTGGAGATATTACCACTGTTGTAATGTTTGGCTTTTTTTTATACACCATGTTATACCAGGATCTTTTCCAAATGAAATTATTCAAAAACTATAGAATGTTTATTTTATGTTATTTTATTTTTATTTTTATTTGAAATTATAATATTAGATCTACTGAATTTACATCATCATATTGTTTTTTTTTTTTAATATCCTTTATGTTATTTTATTTTATTTTATTTTATTTTACTTTATTTTATTTTATTTTATTTTACTTTATTTTACTTTATTTTATTTTATTTTTCATGAATAATATTTCTGTTTGTGCATGGATTTCTTTATTTTTTTTAAAGCCAAAAGACTGGAGTCACAACATTGTAACTTACGTTAATATCTGTCTGCAGTCCATTTCTGCCCTAATTTTGAATTCCCCTCTTTGGGCCATTTTGCATTAGCTCTTCCCTCTCTACATTTTCCCACTTATTTTTTTCTTCACTTTCTATTCCTCTCTATCTTTCCTTTTCCTTTTTTTTCCTTTCCTTGATTTCTCATTTTATTTTCTTCTCTTCTTTTCCCTCTGTCGTTCTTCTTTGTTCTTTTCTAAATCCTTTTACCTTGTAAAAAAATTTTTCCCAAAACTGAAGGGAAGTGTTGTTTTCATATAATAAAAAAAAGTTAATCTCTCAGTGACATTCTCATACAGAATAATCCTGTTTGCTCTATGATGTCTGTATTTGGTAGTTTGTCACTTGGGTGAACATTTCATTACTGTCCCTTTCTCAAGGATACAACAGATCCTAAGCATAGGTGTCCTTTATGTTTCTGTTTTCATTAAAACTTCATTATTGTTCACATGTTCAGTCCATGATACTCTCAGCATCCTTTTCTAGAACCACATTTCTGTTGCCTCAAGTCTCTTCATCTCTGAGGAGATTGTCAAGCATTTACTGCCACATATAAGTTAAACACATAGTAAACTCATAAACACAAGAATGCTAAATAATAAGTGATTTACTGTCATCATGTACATCTTGAAATAAGTACAATGTCTATTGGACATTTGGCATTTCTATGCTACTGTAGATGTCATACATTTTCCAGAAAGTAATTTGACTCTTCTTTCAAAAATGACATTTCTCAATACATATCCACTAATTATTTGATGGTATGGAAAAACTCTGCTATTGAAGAGAAATATATTCAATCTATTACTAATCCTAGCGCCAAAACTGGAATTCTCTAGCCAAAGCCAGTGTTTTGTATATTGACTTTACTCCATTGAAAAATGCTGCCAACTGTAGAAGGTGCAGTAATGGAATCAAAAGATGAATGATGAACGATGACCTTTTTCACAAGAAAGATTGATTTTCATGGATGCCTAAAGATATTGGAGTTAATGCATGAATGTATGGCTTTTGTGAGTGGATAAATCACTATTTACCATAATAAAGTGTCTTTTCTTTTTCTATAAAGTATATAAATGTTACTATGTTCTGTCCCAATATATTAAAACAGCGACATGTAATGTACTTTAAAAGAAATCCTCAATAATATATATAAGTAAGTCTTGTTACAAATACTTATATTAGGTTTGAGGCATATATAAGCAGGTTAGCTAATCATGAGTACTTCATTTTCATGTTAAATTTCTTGTCTTATGGCCATAAATAAATGATAGAGTTTTTAAAGGTTAAATTATTAAGCTAAAAGAGTTGGTTAGAGAATTTCTAAAATGACAAAGCTTGTGGGCTGCTCATATTTATTTTTGGTTATTTGGTAGGAATAAAAAAGAAGTCACCAAATTTTATTAAGATATTGGCTAGTGAAAATACTCAAAACTATTAAAAAATGGCTTGGTTTGTGGGGCTTTTCATATTCAACTATGGTGAGCATCTATAGGCATAAGTTATTTGGTTACCTAGACTTGCTCAGAGAATTTATTTATGGCATGTACCTATTAGTAGTTTGGGGTGAAAAAATTCATGAATGTCCGAAAAGAAATTAGATTGCCTAGATTTGCTCAGAGCATTTTTCAAAATGCCATGTCTGACAGGTTTCGAAGATTCATTTATGACCAGTAATCATTTGAAGAAAGAAATATCACTAATCTATAAAAAGGCATTGATTGGGCCCTCGAGTCTGATACTAGATGAAAAAAATAGCTTTTCATGAAAGCCAACAAAGTAACTACTACTGCGCAAATTACAGATATCTTTAATCAAGAAGAGAATACATCCCTACACACTGTAAATAAATTATTGTTGTCTATGGTGCCAAGTTAACCAATATCCATAATCAAAAGCATTATTTAGTCCTGGGTATGGTTATAAAGTGCATCTGGCAACAAGGCCTCTGATTGGGAGGTTGTGAGGAACATGGATCCACCTTTAACTGCAGTTTGATAGTACCTGTTAGAGAAAATAGTTAATTAACCCTCCAAAATGGGATCAAAACACTATGAAAGTATAAAAATAAACTTTTATCATAAAAATTCAAGGAATACTTTTTTGAAGAAAAAAATATTATCAGCAATACATTTCTGAAGGAAAAAAATATTACCAGAAATACACTTTTGAAGGAAAATTATCACCAGCAATACATTTTTGGAAGAAAAAATATTACCAGTAACATATTTTTGAAGGAAAATATATTACCAGCAATACTACGAACTTATCCTAAAAATCTTATCTGCATCAAATAACCCATTGAGGTTGATATGCCATAAAGCAAAACAAACAAGCAAACAAAAGCATCATTAATGACCATAATTTCTGTTTATTTATTACTGGGACACACTAAAATGAAGCATATTGTCATGTGATTTTTCATTAAATTATTAGTATTGAAAAATAAAGCAATCTCTAGTTTATTTTGTCATTCACTTTCGTACTGCCATACTCTAGCTTCCTTGTGCCTTTTCTATAAATACTTTTATGGTAATTGCTTGGAGAAACTCTTCACCATGATTTTTTAAAGTCTCACTCAGAAGAAAAGGAATTCCATCTCCTTCTCCTGTCCATTCTACATGACCTACACCATCAACGCCAGTTACCACTTCTACTCTTACACCTTCACAGTCTCCATAAAAGCAAAAAATTGAAAAGGCAAATAAGCTGACAAAAGAAAAAAATCAAACCGTATCATAGCCTCGAGGAAAACTTCATGAATGCCTGGGGCCTAAGGTCAGAGTCTTGCAGAGTGAGGTTTGCCTGTGATCATTAACATCTCAGGGTAAATGTATATTGTGTACAGGAAACCCAGTTTTCAATTCATGACTGTGAAAGCATTCTGTCTATGAGTTTACCCTCTATTCAGCATGTTTTGATGGATGCTCAAGCAAGTCTTTCAATGAGGCATGTGCTCTTGTTTTTATAGGCTCGATGGGAAGTCTTTGCATGCTGGATATTACTATAAAGAATGAGGCTCTTCATTTCATTAGTGTTCATGCTGAGCTGCCTGGTTTGTTTCAGCAGATTGACCCATTTTTGAAGACATCTCATCAGGGAGTTTAGTGGTGGGGAGGTGATTGGAATGCCATTCTTGACTGACATAGACCATATAAGGGAAAGATTGGGTGCTAATAACCAGGATGTGAAGTTTGATCGTGTTGATAAGTATCAGGATGAGCTTCCCTGAGAGGTATTGTGGACTTAGACAAATAGGGGTGGCCTGGGTGATTTGTGAATGACATTGCCAGATAAATGGATTGTAACTACAAATGTGGGCATATGTGGGGCTTTTCATGACTACTTTCAGGATCTGTCACCCGGGATCTCAGTCTGAGTACTGTTCAGTTCAACACCAATATGGCAAAATTTCCTCATCTCAAGGTGGCTGAAGCAGCTGGAAGGAAGGATTCCATTACAGAGTCAGAAATCTAGGTAATATAAATCTCTGGGATTTGATGATCTTCCCTACAAAGTCTACTTGAAGCAGTCACCTGTTCTTGTTCCTCTTCTGGCAACAACTGGATGAAGCTGATGTCTATACCTCAACACTTCATCAGGGATGTAATCAAGTTGTGACAAAATTACAAGAACACTGAGAATGGGACAGGTAACTTACAGCCTTTAACAATGTTAAACACACAGTTGAAGATTTTATCCAATATCTTAGCCAGCCAGTTGCAGTCTGTCCTCTCTAGTCTGACAGACTTATGCTGTGAAAGACAAGTCTATTCAGAACATATCATACATTTGACCATCAAGATCAGTCAACAGTAAAGCCATGCTCATCAATTTAGATCAGTCCAAGAGATTGGATAAGGTTTTTTATTGATTTCTGGAGTTTGTTCTTGTAGCTGCTAGTTTCAAGCCATACATTTACACCTGAATCTGACATTTTTATATGTCTCTGGGTGTTATGGTGGAAGTGAATGGAATTCAGGCAAAGCTTTTTCTCTTGTCTTGCTCCATTTGTCAAGGTTATTTGCTTTCGCCTTTGCTATATGTTCCTATAATGGAGCCTTTCTTTCACAAGTTAAAAATAAATCTGGATGTGCACTGAATTTTCCTACCTGGTGCTAACACCTTGTCCACATACTCTGCCTATGATGATGATGCTTTGGTTCTTGTGTCAAGAAGAGTCAAGTTTGATGAAATTGGCAAAGAAATCAGAGGCTATGAGATGGTGACAGGAGCCAAAATCAACTGCAATAAATCTGTTGCTTTGCAGTTAAGTGTGTAGAAGTAATTTTCTTTTCCCAGGCTATTCCTTTGGACAGATGAGCTAATCAAGGTATTTGGTGTCTGATTCAGTCTTGATCAATTCTTGGAAATCAATTGGTCAGAAGTGTGGGAGAAGTCCAAGGTTGCAGTTTATTTATGGTCCCAGAGAAAACTTTCCTTCAATGGGTGGGTAGAAGTATGTGCCTCATACACTTACCTGATTCTCCTTTACTAACTCTGTACTTCCACTTCCATATGCCACAAAAATGACATTAGTAAGAGTCTTGTTCATCTTGTGGTGAGTCTAGGTACCCAAGGAAAATTGGAAGATCTGCTACCTCTACCCTTCTAAAGGTAGTCTGGTTATGCTTAACATTTAAACTCATCAATATACACTTCACAGAATCTTCCTAGATCAAATGTGTCAGCAATCTGATGGTGAGTGCATCTTCTTTCTGGAATTTGCCTGTAAGAACTTTCCATCCCTGAGAAGTGTGCACTTGTGTGAGGAGGAGGAATGCCTATTTACTTTGAGATGAGTGCTCCTTCTATTATGAAAGTCAGATTGCTCTCAAACACCACTTATAGGCAACAGATGGCCTCTCTAACATCCAGGGATCGTTCTATAGGGTATTATATTATGTGTTAGTTAAGGGCTCTTTTCAAGATGATCTGATAGATGACAGTTTTATAAAACAGGAGGCTCACTTAATATGTGTCCAGGTTAAAATGCTTCAATAAGGAGAAACATCATTCACCTGGCTGGTGATTTAACAGATTTTCAGGGTTCACAAAAGACTGTTTAACAGTCTTGGATAAATCTTTAAACTGTGTTCACTGCAATGTAGATGGAGACCCTGGATTGCACATTTTTTCATTGCTGGGTTGTAGTTTTTTGGGGTAAGTTTATTAAAGACATCATGGTTTACATCCTGTTTGGAAAGTTTTTCTTGCTCAAAGCCAATTCTTTCTGTAGAAATGTGGTACCATCATTGACTGAAGACTGAACACTATATGTTCTCTTGCTTGCAAGATGTTATGAGAATTGTAATATGGATGACATGTCAGAAGGAATTCTATGGGGATGAGAAGTTCATCTCTTTCCAACTGATCTTGTTCTTTAAGCATCTTCTTAAAGTCAACATTAGGATGAAAAGGCAGCAGCTCCCTCCATCAGAATTTGGCAAAAGGTGAGTGAATCTTGCATTTTTTGTGTCAAGTAAGAGAGGGATGGTTTAGAATGGTACTTCGATGTCAGTTAGTCATAAAGAAATTGTTTTTGCTAGATTGAACATTGGCAACCTCACAAGAAATTAGGTTAATTTAGGGTTTTTTGTCTTTAGTTTCTTCTTTCAAAGTTAACTTAAATGGTGGAAGTATGCTCATTGGCCGCTTTTATATTTGTCCCCACTTTCTTTAGTTTAGTTCCTTCTTGCCATCATATTACCTCACAATCACAATGGAACTAATCTCCATATGCACAATGTTTGTCTGCAGAAGGGAGAGAAATATAACAAAAATTTCAAAAATTTAATTCTTAATGTGTATTTATAATATAAGCTAAAACTACTTACAAGAAACAAAACAAAATACCATTAGTAATAATCCTACTATATCCCCAAACTGTGGGTGAAATATCAGTTAACTGAAAGAAATTAATGTGGGGTTAAATGACTTAAACAATCATTCATCCAAGAACTCACTCATATATGCACTCAACCACTTCTTAAAAATATGAAAAACACATTCAACATACAAAAAAGCAGTATATTTAATATTTGTTAGGTGTTTGGTTGAGTGCATGTTTGAGTTAGTGCTTGAATGACTGATTGTTTAAGTCACTTAGCCTCACATTAATTTCATCCAGTTAACTGATATTTCACCCACATCCACCCACTTCTATTGCGCAGGAGTGGAGATGATCGCCTTGTTTCTTGTTTAGGAAGGGGTTTCCGGTACACTCTCCATTGACTTCGGTCGTGGTTTCCGGTTTCTCTTTACCAATCTTTTCACTTTTCCTTATTTTTTTTATTTTTTTTTTTTCAATTGGAGTAGATAGCCTGAACTATTGCCCGGTTCACACTCCACCCACGGCTATTGAACAGGTGTAGAGGCTCATCCCTTGTTCTTTGTTTAGGATGTGGTTTCCGGCTTTCTCTTTTCCAATCTTTTCACTTTTCCTTATTTTTCTTTCAATTGGAGTAGATAGACTGAACTATCGCCCGGTTCACACTCCACCCACATCTATTGAACAGGTGTAGAGGCTCATCCCTTGTTCCCTGTTTAGGATGTGGTTTCCGGCTTTCTCTTTTCCAATCTTTAGGGGATGCAGTAGGATCATTACTAATAATATTTTGCTTTGTTTCTTTTAAATAATTTTAGCTTATATTATAAATACAGATTAGGGTTTAAATTTTTAAAATTGTTGTTTTATTTATCTTGCGCTCACTACAAACAAAAGATTGTACATATGGAAACTAATTTTGACTTTATTGTGATTGTGAGGTATTATGGTGGAATATTAAAAAAGAGATGTAAGTTTTTGTGCAGTGGATATCAGCTCAGAATGAGTAATCAGAGATCTGATTTCTAATTCCACTTGAATTCATTGCATTCACTTATGTGCAAATGCTATTGGAAAAGGTATTAATCTGTCATTTCTCCCACTAGTTATGGGTCAAATAGTAGAATAAATTAGGTTCTATAACTTTGGTTCGCAACTAGGCTACAGCTGAAAGTATTGGCAATCCACTACAGGAAAATCTTCTGTACAGTCAGTCATGTCTCAAAAGAGACATGATAGCCCAAGTGTGTATCACGTATGGCACTTAACTAGTAAGAAAGTGTTGTTTTGGTGTAAGGAATATTGTGGTATATTTTAGTCAATGATAGTAAGTAACTAAGTTTAATTATAACACAGAAGATCATTCTTTCCCCATCCCCCTTTTGGCTTTATGTCACATTTTTGTATATTCTACAATCTTTGCTATGGTACCTAAACTTTATAAATTTAAGCACAGTACTCATGTACGTTATGGTGCAGTGGATATCAGCTCGGAACGAGAAATCGGGGAACTGTGTTCAAATTCCAGTTGAATTCATCGCATTCACTTACGAGTAAATACCCTTGGGAAAGGTATTAATCCATCTCTTCCTTCCAGTTATGGGTTAAATAACAGGACAGATTGGGTTCTATAGCCTTGGCTGGCAACCAGTCTACTGCAGAAAGCAATGGCAACCTACTGCGGGAAAATATTCTGCCCAGTCAGTAATGTCTCTTTCGAGACATGATCACCCAAGGGTGTATCACTTATGGCACTTAACTGATGATACCTAAACTTTATGAATTTAAGCACAGTACTCATGTATGTTATGGTGCACTGGATATTGGCTCGGAATGAGAAATCGGGGAACCGAGTTCAAATTCCAGTTGAATTCATTGCATTCACTTACGCGCAAATACCCTTGGGAAAGGTATTAATTCATCTCTTCCTTCCAGTTATGGGTTAAATAACAGGACAGATTGGGTTCTATAGCCTTGGCTGGCAACCAGTCTACTGCAGAAAGCAATGGCAAACTACTGCAGGATAATTTTCTGCACAGTCAGTCATGTCTCTTTCGAGATATGATCGCCCAGGCATGTTTCACGTATAACACTTAACTGAATGACTAGATTAGCAACATGGTCTCATAAATTTACAGTTGAACGATAATTGTAACTTTCTTCTTCTGCACTTTCTTTCTTTCATTTCATAATTACATCAATTGCATCAATTTCTTTCTGTAATTGATGTAATTGTAACTTTCCTCTCCTGAACTTCTCACTTGTGGAACTCTCTTGTGGGACCATGCTTCCCAGTCAAATTAAATCTTTCAAAATAGAAATGCAATGTCCATTGTTATTGTTATAGTGACCTCCTAGAAGAAATGGACTTGTCCTTTTGCTATATATCTGCACGACTTCTAAGGAGGAGTGAAGATGAATTGAGAGATGTAATGAGATCAGTTACGAGCAGTCAAAAACAGCAGTTAACGAAATCAGTTACTGACAGCTACTAGTTAGACAGTTTAACAATACCATATCTGCATGACTTCTAAGGAGCAGTGAAGATGAGTTGAGAGGAGTAATGAGATCATTTACAAGCAGTCAAGTACAGCAGTTAACGAGATCAGTTAATGACAGCCACCAGTTAGACAGCGGAACAATACCATATCTGCATGACTTCTAAGGAGCAGTTGTAATGAGTTGATAGATGTAATGAGATTAGTTACAAGCAGTCAAGTACAGCAGTTAATGCGATCAGTTAATGACAGCTACTAGTTAGACAGTGTAACTGCACAACTACTAAGGAGCATTGAAAATGAGTTGATAGATGTAATGAGATGAGTTACAAGCAGGCAAGTGCAGCAGTTAACGAGATCAGTTACTGACAGCTACTAGTTAGACAGCGTAGCAATACTATATCTGCATGACTTCTAAGGAGGAGTGAAGATGAGTTGAAATGAGTAATGAGATCAGTTACAAGCAGTCAAGTACAGCAGTTAACGAGAGCAGTTAATGACAACTACTAGTTAGACAGTGTAACTGCACGACTACTAAGGAGCATTGAAAATGAGTTGATAGATGTAATGAGATGAGTTACAAGCAGTCAAGTACAGCAGTTAATGCGATCAGTTAATGACAGCTACTAGTTAGACAGCGTAACTGCATGACTTCTAAGGAACAGTGAAGATGAGTTGAGAGGAGTAATGAGATCAGTTACAAGCAGTCAAGTACAGCAGTTAACGAGAGCAGTTAATGACAACTACTAGTTAGACAGTGTAACGGCACGACTACTAAGGAGCATTGAAAATGAGTTGATAGATGTAATGAGATGAGTTACAAGCAGTCAAGTACAGCAGTTAATGCGATCAGTTAATGACAGCTACTAGTTAGACAGCGTAACTGCATGACTTCTAAGGAACAGTGAAGATGAGTTGAGAGGAGTAATGAGATCAGTTACCTGCAGTCAAGTACAGCAGTTAACGAGAGCAGTTAATGACAACTACTAGTTAGACAGTGTAACTGCACGACTACTAAGGAGCATTGAAAATGAGTTGATAGATGTAATGAGATGAGTTACAAGCAGGCAAGTACAGCAGTTAATTTGATCAGTTAATGACAGCTACTAGTTAGACAGCGTAACAATACTATATCTGCATGAGTTCTAAGGAACAGTGAAGATGATTTGAGAGGAGTAATGAGATCAGTTACAAGCACTCAAGTACAGCAGTTAACGAGAGCAGTTAATGACAACTACTAGTTAGACAGCGTAACAATACTTTTTTCTATATTACTTATTATTAACACTTCCTATGGATACCTTGTTTCTTTGTTATACTAATATACTGTTTTGAACCTACATTTTTGTTCGATGTCTTACTTCCAAACCAAACTGGTAAGTACAACTTTGAGATGAAGTTTTGTCACAACTCCACAAGAAAATGACGACAAAGATCCACATACTTATTTTTTGCTTATTCTTTTACACTAATGAGGAAGGAGAGCCTGGAGAACCTGATACTGACTGGACAGATAGAAGGAAGGAGAGACAGTGGAAGGCAGCGGATAACATATTTGCAGGGACTGACCAGGTGGATGACGGAACAGGGGTTGCCAGGAGCAACAGGAGCAAACATACTAAGAGCCACAAGGGATAGGGAGACGTGGAGAGCCATGATCGCCTACGTCCTGAAGGGACAGGGCACATAGAAGAAGAAGAAGAATCCCTTGTATCTTAGAGACTTTATTACATTGCTTTAGGGGAAATTATTAAAAACTCTTACAAATAATGTGTAGTTGGCGGTTTCTTTTCTCCTTGATGATAAGGATCTGATTTTTGTATGTTTTGTGTTTGTAATAAATGCTACAAAGAAAAATCATCACACCATTTCGTTTATGGCTCTCCAAACCTTCCTATTTTTGACACCTTTCTCTTCCACACTGCTTCTGCTCTGCAATCCAATTACACAAGCTCAATTCAGTGAGGAAATTGTTAAATAGTCAGGAGGATTGATAGTACAGTTCAGCACTCTTTTTGTTTGTTTCTAATGATGTTTTCCTGCTTCTTAATATTTTGTTTAGATTTTGGAAAGCATTTTTTACAGTGTGTCTTTGGATTTTCATATTTACCACCATCTGTTAAAGCACTTTCCCGATATTTATGTTCTATACATGCTTGATGTTGACATTTCCATTTTGTAGTTCACATCCTTGCACTGTTCCTCATTCATTCTGTCTTTTTACAATAGTCCTTTCTTCTCACTTTCCTTTACTACCTTTGTAGTTCTAACTTATTTCTGACTCCTTACTCTCTTACACAGTCTTTGTTTGGCTACAAGCTTATTAGGTAAGTGTTATGTCGCCAAGTATAAATGAATAACTCAACAACAGAATCAGAATATAAGTTGTATTCCGCAGAAAGACGGTTAGTATGTACAGAAGTGATTAGTAATATTTACAATAGAAAGATACAAGAGTCCAATCCGTCGTAAGACGTGTGTATACGTGATTACTTCCGGTCCGCCACCGGAAGTGTGACTAACTCTTCACTGACTCGCACTGACTCTTCAGTAACTCATTGGAGACTCTCAAGTGACTCTCTACGACTCCCCTGTAGAGAATCCACCATTGCTATATATAGCAATGGGAACAGTCCATTTGTAGTCAAATAGGAGCGGTGCCCTAACAGTAAGTTATGCACTATTTACCTCTGCTTCTCTTGCCTTCAGTATATCCTATAAGTGTCATCTTCTCTAAGTCCTTTTCCCTGAGTAAATTCCCAGACATTTCATCTGACTTGATCACATTATGGGTACAAATATTCTTTTCGTTTATATTCTTTTTAAAGCTTCCTTATTGCTTACATGTTCTGTACATTGTATTCTCTGCATCCTGTTTTCTAATCACATCTTTGCTATGCTACCAGCCATAATTATTAAGTCACCCCAGTTTTTTTAAAGAAATGATGTATTTCATACTATTTTTAGTATTCATTGCCAAACTAAAATAAAATAGTCCTTTTGTTATTATTACTTTGCAAAATTATGCCAGGCAAGGAAGCAAAGATAAACTCATCTGAATCACCCTAACTTTTTTTCATTCTTTCATTAATGAAACTGCAATATAGGCAATTATTAAATAATTTTAAATTCATTTGATATACATGTTATTGTGCAATATTAACAAAAAAATCCTTCTATTTTCATTTACAAATATTCACTTGGCAATTAATTAGTAAAAAATAGTATGAAATACATAATCTTTTTAAAACACTAGGGTAGCCTAATAGTTATGGCTGGTAGTGTACCTCAAGTAAGTGAGGAAATGATCAACCTGCTATACAGGAGGATTGATATCATACAGCATTCCAGCACTCTTTCCTTTGTTTCTAATGACATTTTTCTTGATCTTAGTACTTTACTTATTTAAAAAAAATAATTCTTTGCTATTCCAACATGCCTTTGAATTATGGAAATATATGTTCTATACATAACAGATATTTAAATTTTCATAGATGCTCGATTTTTATACATTCACATCTTGGACTATTCCTCTTGCTGAGGATTATACATTCTATCTTCTTACAACTGATGTTTAGTCTTTCTTGCTATTCTTTTCTATCTTATTCAGTTTTCTATCTCTGTCTTCTATCAACTAGTGGCAATTAAATAGTTTTTGTTTATAGTACTCACTGATAACAAATCCTGGTTGGACTTCTAGTTCTGTTAGATTATCATTGCTGTAAAGCTTAAATAAATTCTGTGGGTAGGTGTGTGGAGCAAACACAAAAACAATCCAAAATCCTCAAAAAAATTATTTCTGAGTCAGAGGATTCACATATTCTTCTGGTTATTAAATTCGTCTTTTGAAAATAAATTCCTGCTGACAATAAAAAACATTCTTCATGATTACTTCAAAAAATATTTTAAAAGTTCTCTAGGCAGATAAAACCAGTAAAAAGATAGTGATGGATACATGTGATATCAGCTCATGATGGTGGCTTCAAAAACATTTCGTTATTTCTTAACCTATGTTCCTTACAATGCTACATGACAGTTATAATTCTTAACCTATGTTCCTTACAATGCTACATGACAGTTATAATTCTTAACCTATGTTCCTTACAATGCTACATGACAGTTATAATTCTTAACCTATGTTCCTTACAATGCTACATGACAGTTATAATTCTTAACCTATGTTCCTTACAATGCTACATGACAGTTATAATTCTTAACCTATGTTCCTTACAATGCTACATGACAGTTATAATTCTTAACCTATGTTCCTTACAATGCTACATGACAGTTATAATTCTTAACCTATGTTCCT